>JBBMJZ010031127.1:0-10165 GCA_037833815.1 Zingiber zerumbet
ATGTATTTGGCACATGAAAAAGAAGAGGGACTAAGTTGGGACAAGGAGTGAACTAGAGGGACTAAATCAGATTTTTTCTCTTAATATACCAATGATTTAGTAATGGCAAGGTCTACGCCTCTAATCTGCACCCTAATCCCCATCCCAAATCTCGATGGCAAGGTCTACGCCGCTTCTACGCCGCCTCCTCCGCGGCGCCAGCACCGGCGGCGAACTGCATGCCCCTACCGATTTCCGTCGGTCGGTGACCTACATGCCCCGCCCGGGCGACGGCTCCCCGAGGCGCGTGACCTTGATCCCTGGCGACGGCATCGGGCCTCTCGTAACCGGCGCCGTACAGCAGGTCATGGAGGCGATGCATGCGCCGGTGAACTTCGAGACCTACGAGGTCCACGGCGACATGACCTCTGTGCCGGTGGAGGTGCTCGAATCGATCCGGAGGAACAAGGTCTGCCTCAAGGGCGGCCTCCGGACGCCGATGGGCGGAGGGGTTAGCTCGCTAAACGTGCAGCTGAGGAAGGAGCTCGATCTCTACGCCTCGCTCGTCCACTGCTTCAGCCTGGAGGGCCTGCCGACCAGGCACGAGAAGGTGGATATCGTGGTGATCAGGGAGAACACGGAAGGGGAGTACTCCGGTCTAGAGCACGAGGTCGTCCCTGGCGTCGTAGAGAGTCTCAAAGTAAGTTCTTTCATTCCATGTTTCACTTAAGGACTGAAATTAGCAAAATTAAATTCTAATTCTAATTCTAATTCTTTCTTGTCTTTACTATATATAGATTATATAGATTATTAGACAAATTATAGAGCTATGTAAATGAATATTTCACGTATTCAAATTTTAAAATTACTAAATCAATCACAGTATAGCCATGGATTCAAGTCAAGATATTATTCACCAATAAATTTTATATTATTCGGAGCTATCTAAATCTATCAGTTAATTTTAACCAAAATTAACTGATAAACTTAAGAAATTCGGATTGATATGAAACCAGATTATCTGTGTTATTTTTTTAATTATATTTATATATCAAATATTAATTTGAAATACTATACTTGAGAACTATTCGAATACGTCTAAAAAAATTTAATTCGTGTTAAAAAATCATTGCGCTTAATATAGTACGTTAAATTGATATTTGAGGACATAAATATAATTAGGAGAATTAGATGAACACAAGTAATATAGTTCCATGTCATTTATGTATATTGTTTTGATGAAATAGATTAATGGACTTAGAGAGCTCGGAATGATATGAAACTAGGTTTTATATATTCGTCTAGTTCTCATAATTATAAATACATGTATTATTGATTTTTAATCGATTGCTATGGGGCACTCGAATTTTACTATTACAATGTTGATGGGAGGGGCAAATTGACTTAGATTCCGAAACTTATACGTACATGATTTGGTAATTTGCCAATTATTTGCCTCCCATGAGCTAGCTGAGATGGTCACTTGATGGTGGTTTATGCATTGAACACGTGAGGTCGAACCTTAGGTGTAGAGGATAAATTCCACTTTGATTTATATTATTTCAGTTCATCAAGCTATTTTAATTTGATGAATCGAAATAATTCAAAAGAAATATAAAAAAAAGTTAAGAAAAGAAAAGAAAATGTAACCTTGGCTGATGCATCTGCTAGGTGATAACAAAGTTCTGTTCTGAGCGAATTGCGAAGTATGCTTTTGAGTATGCTTACCTCAACAACAGAAAGAAAGTCACGGCCGTGCACAAGGCCAACATCATGAAACTCGCAGACGGATTGTTCTTGGAATCTTGCCGTGAGGTCGCAACCAAATATCCGGGGATCGACTATAACGAGATCATCGTCGACAATTGTTGCATGCAGCTCGTTTCGAAGCCCGAGCAGTTTGATGTTATGGTACGTGTGTTCTCGTCGGTTGCCCCTGTAAGAACTTCGCTGACAGAAGCTGAAGTGCACACCATCTTTTGCAGGTCACGCCGAATCTTTATGGCACTCTGATCGCGAACACTGCCGCAGGGATCGCCGGAGGCACGGGCGTCATGCCAGGAGGTTGGTTGGTTGGTTCGGACGAAGATCCGACTGCCGGATTGTTGTGGTTGGTTGATTTTATTTTTTAATCATCGCAGGTAATGTCGGACAAGATCATGCGGTGTTCGAGCAAGGTGCTTCGGCCGGCAACGTGGGGAACGAGAAAATAGAGGAGCAGAGGAAAGCGAACCCGGTGGCGCTGCTCCTGTCGTCTGCGATGATGCTGAGGCATCTCCGGTTCCCGTCTTTCGCCGATCGACTGGAGACCGCCGTGAAGCTCGTGATCGCCGGAGGCAAATGCAGGACCAAGGACTTGGGAGGGAGCAGCACGACCCAGGAAGTCGTGGATGCAGTGATTGCGAATCTGGACTGAGGGAAATCGATTTGATCTGGCTGATTTCTCGTTTCTAATTTTTACTCTGCGTTCTTTGTTTGTTCTTGATTATTTCTTTTTTCCGCGCTCAATTATTGGGGGAGATTCCAGCTTCCAAATTGGATGTTACAGATCTTGATTTTTATTTTTTTTACAATAATAATTAAAGAAGCGGTTTGTTGCTGTTGCGTGAAGGCGTTGATTTCGCTAAATTACAGCAAATCTGATCATGACTCGAACCATAAATTGGTTGTCTTCTTCCTTGTCGCAGCGCAATCACCAGAGTGGATCCATGGTAGCAGCATCCGCCACGAACTGCCTCCTCCTCCTCCTCCTCTTCTCTTTTTTCCTCCCACCGTGCACGCCGGCTTCCTCTGGCGCCGACATCGTCTTCCCGCTCTCCACCAGCTCCAGATGGGTTGTCGACGGCGCGGGGCGGCGGGTGAAGCTGGCGTGCGCCAACTGGGCGGCCCACCTCGAGCCGGCGGTGGCGGAGGGGCTGAGCAAGCAGCCTCTCGACTCCATCTCCAGGAGCGTCGCCGCCATGGGCTTCAACTGCGTCCGCCTCACCTGGCCCCTCTTCCTCCTCACCAACCCTTCCCTCGCCTCCCTCACCGTCCGGCGCTCGCTGGACGGCCTCGGCCTCTTCGAGTCCACCGCCGGCGTCCGCGTTAACAACCCCTCCCTGCTCGATCTCACCCTCCTCCTGGCCTTCCAGGTCCCCCAAATCTTGCCCTTTCTCCTTTTCATACACAAATTTCACATTGAATTGGATAGGATCATCATCCAAATATATTCATCCGTGTTGAACAGGCTGTTGTGTCAAATCTAGCAAGCAACAAGCTGATGGTGATACTGGACAACCAGATAAGTAAACCAGGTTGGTGCTGTAGTCGATACGACGACAATGGATTCTTCGGGGACAAGTACTTCGACCCAGATGAATGGCTGAAAGGCCTGGAGATGATGGCAACAATCTTCAATGGTTCATCCAGTGTTGTCGGCATGAGCTTGAGGAATGAGCTCCGAGGGCCAAAGCAAAACATCAGCCTCTGGTACAGGTACAAAATCCAACAATTCTTCTCTTGTTTGCTCGAAACATTGTTATACATATCTTTGTCATCTCAAATCAGGTATATGCAAAGAGGTGCAGAGATCGTGCATTCGGCAAATCCAAGCATCCTTGTCATTCTATCTGGTCTAGATTATGACAAAGACCTCAGCTTCCTGTCTCGAAACCAGGTGAATCTAAGCTTCAAAGGAAAGCTTGTGTTTGAGTACCATTGGTATGGGTTCTCGGATGGTGGCAACTGGACTAGCGACAACCCTAACCAAGTTTGCGCGATGGTAATTGGAAACATCACGAGAAAAGGAGGGTTTTTGCTGGAGCAAGGCTGGCCATTGTTCCTGTCTGAGTTTGGGGTTGATCAAAGTGGGGTAAATGAGGTTGATAACAGATTCCTCAACTGTTTCTTGAGTTATGCGGCTGAGAAGGACATAGATTGGGCTATTTGGGCATTGCAAGGAAGTTACTATGTGAGAGAAGGGCAATTAGGGTTTGATGAGACATATGGACTTCTGAGCTGGGACTGGTGCAAGCCCAGGAATTCCAGCTTTGTTCAAAGACTTGCTGCCATCCAAAATCCATTCCTAGGTATACGCTAATTTTGCAAAACGTTTGTAGTTTATTATAGTATGAGATCATTATGAAGCTTAATTGTGCCACAGGTCCTGGCCTTTCGAAAAATTCACCATACAATGTCATATTTCATCCAATGACTGGCCTTTGCATTGTGATGCACTCTCAACTGAAGCAAATTCAGCTGGGACAGTGTTCCGAATCCGACGCCTGGAGCTACACAAGAAAGCGAAAACTGATGCTGAAAGGAACCCAGTTTTGCTTGCGAGCTGAAGGTGTGGGCAAACCAGTGAAACTGGGGACAAGTTGCAAGGATAGCAGGTCGAGATGGGAACCAATATCCGACTCGAAATTGCACATTTCATCCAATCTTACAGACCATGGTGGTGTTATGTGTTTGGACATCGGAGACAAAGGCGTTATCGTGACCAATCTCTGCAAGTGTTTAAGCTTAGATGGAACTTGCAATCCTGACAGCCAGTGGCTCAGTATAGTAAGAAGCAATAGGGAAGTAAATGGCCTAATCTTGAGAAAGTTTCTTCCTCAATTCATAGCAGTTGAACAAGGAAATTCCCTAGCATGACTGTTAATCTGTATGAAACAATAAATCTATGCAAATTTTATATATATTCGTATATATATCATCATCATCATCATTAATTTTTTTTCACTTTTAATATTCAATAACCCTAATAATACTCACTACTAGAATATAATTGTTTCTCCATGTTTCATCCAATTTGGTATATTTTTTCACTGGTTGGAAGGTTGACTCTAGATGAGATCAATAGAATTAGATACTTGGCACTGGTTTTAGTTGGTCCATCAACCTTTTCTTCTCAATACAGAGCCAAAATGTCTTAAACAAGCCAATTCATCATAATCACAAAACTGCTTTAGGATTGAGCTTCTGCTAATGTTGTACTCTTTTGGCAGGGAAACGATGTGGGCACTCAGTATTGATCAGGAACAAGCTAAATCGGCAAGAGAACCTTTGGAGCAAAAACAAGAGGAGAATAAGATTCAGACAGAGATTCTTCCAGCCAAGAAGTTTTACATAGCAGAAGATGACCCAATCAGATGCTATGATCGATGATCAACTTGGAATCGTTAAATTCTTGCTTGGTTTTCGGATCTTGAACAAATGGACCTGATCGATTGTTCTCTTTCGTAAAAGAACAGGCACGTTTCCTTGTTTGAATTCACTGATAAGTGCATATTGCCTCACGAGTCAAGTGCTCTAGTTTCATTATAGATCTTTCTCATGCAACTGCAATCTGTGAAATGGTTGAAAGGTTGTCGCTTAACAAAAGCTCCTTTTGATTTGGAGTAGTTCTTCTCTTTATTGAGACATATTGCATTTCCATCATTATGAAGGAGTAGTTTGTTCTACCGTCATTCTACATGTCGAAAACCTATAAAATAGCAACTAAATTTCTTCTTAGGCATTGGCAAACAACATCTTCAAAGCTCCTTAAGAGACTTAATTGTAGTTAAATTGGGTTGGGAGATGTCTTAATAGGATAAGATGCTTGCATGGCAATGCCGCACAACCCCTCTTTTGCTGAGATCCCTCTCTGCATCCTCATATACCCTTGCTCACCCCACTCTAATCCCCATGAGTTCTTCACTATCCAATACTTCATCCCATCTGAAGTTGTTCCATACCCGATAATCGCAACTCCATGATCGAGATCGGTTCCGCAATTCCCAGTGAAGACACCCTATCATGAAGGAAAGAAGGCAAGGCAACCATGTTGGTAAGAACACATTACATCACGCAAAGATCATTGTGAAAAACAAATGGAGCGTGCAAATTACTTGTGAGTAGAATTGGAAATCTTTGCCACCCCCTGCTTCTATAGCAACCGATACAGGTTGATTCGCCACGGCTTTCATCAGAGCATCCTCACTGTCGATGGGAACATCGCCGTGCCCATCGATCACAACGGCATGAGAGTTTTTCTGCGTTGTATGCTCTCGAATTAGTTGTATATATATCTCGACTTGGAGCTAGCTATATGCAGTATGCTAGCTAGGTACCTTCTCAATGTCACATTTGTTTTGTTTAGCTACGTAAGGGTAGACTTCCTCCGTTGTAATCCCACCATTTTCTTTGATGAAGTCGAAGGCATCACCCATTAGGCCTCCGTCGCATCCTCTGTTAGTGTTTGTGTCACAGTCGACGAGTTCTTGCTCCGATAAGGATACAAGCTTATTCGTCCTGATCTGATTGATCCCCTCCACCGAAGCCACGGTCGAGAAGGCCCAACAGCTCCCTAGAATATAATTAATGTTTGAATAATGAACCTTCAGCTAGATTCCTGCTCTGTTTTGAATGTTAATTAGCTTATAAATCAAACTCACCGCATTTGCCTTGATCCTTGACGTTAGTGACCGCGCCCTTCTGCCTCCAATCAATGGCGCCAGGGAGGTCGACGGCATTCTCGTACATGAAGCTCCCGTTGCCGGTTCTGCCGATATCTCTGAACGAGCCGTGGCGGTTAATCCTCGACCCGGCATAGGTGCGCCTGAACTCCTCCCTCGTCGTGTCCCCGAACTTATTCAGGCTCAAGTTGTAGCTCTTTCCCATCCTGTTGGACTCGTGTACGTACTTGGCGTTCTCCTTGAAGACATCAAAGCGTAGGTGCTTCTCGCGGTGGGTTCGAGCCACGCTGTGGTGGCTCGACCACCTCTCGTACAAGTTCCACAGGCTGTCCTCGGTCGCGAGATCCTCCTCGGTGAAGGGGATGCTCTTGACTCGCACCGAGGCCAGTGCTATCGCCACAGCCAACACGAGCAGTGCCTTCCCCATCCCTCCCTCCCTTACTTCGCAGGGAATATGCTGCATGGAAGCGTTTATATAGGCCTTGGCGGGGCTGCTAATACAGTGTGAAGAGATTAATGTCGACATAGCAGGAGTTTGTTACTTTGTTATGGGATCCTTGTCCTCGCATGGCTATGCTGGTGATGGAGAAGTGCCTTATTGTTGGAGATGAGCTCCGTGCCTGAGGCTTCAGATTATGGCATCGTAACCGTTCTTGTCCTGTGATCAAAGATGGTGCGGACCTATGGCGAATTATTGATTAGGAGAAGACTTTTTACTTAAATAAAATGTCAGTACTAAAAAATCATGGGAGTCCTTCGTAAGGTCCTTTGATACTTAAGTTGTTATAATTCTGGATGGGTGAATGAAGAACGCGCGGTAAGAATAAGCTTCAGATGTTTAGAGAACGTATCTTGCCAACCGAGATGACTCACTTTATATACCACCTCTGATAAACTCCGCAATCATAAGGTGGTGAAGAATGTCAAAGGTTGTCTGGTAATAGAAAGGGTACAACCTGTGTAATAATTGTCCTAGGAGTCTTTCCTTATCCATATGTATAACTTATGCTATTAACAAGACGATTAAAGGAATATGCTGTTATATATGACTGATGAGAAACATAATAATCCCTAAAAAAGATTTCAGAATATTATATTCTCTGACATATGGTTGTTATTCTGACAAGTTGTTGAGATTCTCTACTTATATTCTCTGCTTGAGTATATCTCAATCGGACGACTGTCTTTATACCTGTTCTCACATTAAGCTACTTGGTCATGTGTCACATGGTATTAGCCATCCATTCAGAGAACAATATAATGCACTGGGCATGCTGGAAATCTGTTTGAGAAGCAATATAATAATCTGTGTGTGTTGTAAATTAATCCATCCGGATCGTAATATGAAAGCTAAATGTCTTAGGCCCGGTCGGCTTTTTGTCCGATCGGACGTGTAATGAGTGCACAGAGAAATAAAGTTGTGTTATGAGAGGTTCGATCCGTACTTTAAGTCAACCGTCCGTATAATGATTTGTAGATAAAGTGAACTTGGGATTTTGACCGGATTTATAGAAAAAGGTATTTTACATTTGTGCATATAAGGGATGGATATGGAGCCATATGAATTCGTTTGGTTCTATAATCAAACAGATACACGGACATATCATCATGTGAAAACCCATAGGGATGACAGTCGGTAGGGTTGACCGGGTGTGTGTATAGAGGCTTGTACATAGTAAAGAGTTTGACCTTTCCCTCAATTGGATCCATGGTCGATCGATTGCTAGGGGGGTTGGACATCCTCTAAACTCGGTCGGCAATTGAATGATCGGACATGCTGGCTTCCTAATTCAAGAGTAAAACATTAAACCCTCATGTCTGATTGGCGTAAGGGCCGGTCATGCCTATTCTGAATGACTTGTAATTTGGTCGGGTTGGTCCTGAGAACCTTATTGCCAGGCGAATATCAAAATCAAGTGGGGACATTTTCTTTTATTGATTTTGACTATCACACCATTTTAACTTTAAGCATTATATGATTTTAACTTTAACCATCAGGTTACCTTCTAGGTCCGCTGATTACATCCCTGTATCATCCTCTTCTACATTAATTACTCTTTTCTCTTGAGCGAATGAGAATAACCACGAGTTAATATCAGATAATTAAACACTTAAATTGTGATCGAGACCGGGCTTGGCTCGTTTCAGTCGGTTTGCGTTCCGGTCGATGGACTGGTTCAAACGATCCCTAGCCTCAGGGGAGGATCCCGTGTTCTATCGAGTGCACAAAGCACATAGACGAGAGCTGTGAGTGGCTGTCAAGATGATACCAACGTGGGTCCTATTGAATTCTCCAATAGAATTTAGGTCACGGTGCGGAATTTGGATGGGAAGGAAAAGAAGGGTTACGATATAATAACTGCAGTTGGGAAGAGAGGGGGCGAAGAGGAGATTGGTGATAGGGGAAAAGGGGATAACAGCTGACGGGAGCGAAGGAAGGAAGGAGGAAGGAAGGAAGGAGGCGGCGGAGATGATGGCTTCCCAGGCCGCCTTCCAGTCCTCGGCGTCGCCGCGGCCTGTCATGGCTCTCCATCGCCCTCACCTCGCGTCGCCGCCCAGAGCCCTCTCTTTCTTGCGGCTCCAGAATTCCAATCTCAGCCGCCGTCACCGCCGCCGACTTGCTCTTTTTCCCGTAGGTCTCGGCTTTGGTAGGGATCGCGCCGGAATTATGGTCGTCGCGTCCGCTTATGCCCCGGCGCCTGTGGATTCCGACGGTAGGGAGGCGCTGGAGCGGTGCTTCTCGCTGTCGCCTGTGGAATCGATGGAGCGGTGCCTCTCTCTGTCGCCAGATTCCGGGACGCCATCCTGCTCCTCGTCCGCTGTGAGTTCTGGGTCCTCGACGGTGATGAAAGGGGGGAAGAAGTATGGGGCTATTGGCGCTGTGACGCTGGAGAAGTCGAAGCTTGATCTGTCGCAGAAGACGAGGAAGTCGAATCCCCAGGTATTGGAGTAATTTTAGGCTTCTTTTTTTTTTTCTTGGTGAAATTTCCAGAATTTTTCGTTTTTGGACAGTATTAACTTCTCCCTTTGTTCTGTCCTCTCGTTCTTCACCCTCTAGTATTATTTAATGTTCTGGATGTTGCTCAGCGATGCTTTTGCTTAATACTATCCTTTCGCTGCGTATGTTTTGCCTTCATTAAGGAAGTGAGCTCTAGCTTGGGAATGTCGGCTATGTTCCATCCAATTTATGCATATATTGATGGAGATTAGCGACGTTTGGCAATTATTTGATAGTGTAAAGTTATAAAAAGAATCATATTTTCATTGCTTTGTGCTTCTTGTATATTGCTCTTTCTAATGCTTGTTTAAACATATGTGGATCGGGAGTTGAGGCCTACAGAACGTATTGTCTTTCTTGTGGAAATTATAACTGTCGACTGTAAAATCTGGATGTCCAAACTGTCACACTACCTAGAGTGCCAAAAATAAAATAATTGATGAAGTTGATAAAACCTGTTAAATTTTGCTGCGTTGTTTCTGGGAAAGATTTTGGATTGTCTCCAATCTTTGTCAACAATTGTTGCCAATTTTATCCAATACTCCAGTCTAGTTCTCATTTGTATATAAATTTTAGGACTCGGTTTCCTTTCTCTTCAGGAGATCTTGTGTTCTCTCCTCTCCAACAGAGTTCAGTTACCCCACTTACACCCTGTTTGGAATCCTATGGAATTGAATTCCTATGAGAATTGGAATTCAATTCCTTAGTTTGGAATGAATTTTTGAGATGGATTTGATATGGAATT
>JBBMJZ010031147.1:0-25762 GCA_037833815.1 Zingiber zerumbet
GACGTCAGTTAAATGAAAAAAATTAATCAAGAAAATTTCACCTCAATTAAAAGGTATTTTTTATAAAGCATTGGTGAAGCGACGATGTTAGCCAAGTGAAGACGACAACCATGCAACAAATGGCAGCAACGATGATAGCAATCGATGTGTGGCGATAGTGACTTGGGTCATAACGACAGTGATATGTTGCGGAAGATTTTATAGGTAAAATTAGAGTTAGGAAAAGAACATGAAAGAAATATGAGGAAGAAAAAAAATGAAAAAGAGGAAAATAAAAGTTCGGGATTAGAGAATGAAGAAGAAAAGCATACAAAGAAAAAATAGACTTGGGAAAAGAGGAAATTGGGTTCAGCTAAAAGAGTTTTAATTGAAATTTTTTACTAAAAAGATGAGAAAGTTTCAAAATTTATGACTATATTTTTTTTTAATTTTTTCTCATATTAATATTTTCCTTAAATTCTAGGGGTGCGACTGCACCCCTGAGTCTTATATAACTACGCCCCCTGTGAAACTAGCTCTATTTGTAGGCACACAAAATGCCCTTGAGATGTCTAATGTCAAATGTGTTCTAGGGTAAATTTCACCCTACTGGTACAAGCAGTGCCTGTACGTCTTACAATAAGATGGTGGGATCCACTGATCAAGTGTGGGTCCCACCATCTCATTGTGAGAGGTGCAGGCACTGCTTGTATAGATAAAATCGATTAACCGTGTTCTAGTTTGGCGATACCTCTCGGCCATGCATCCATTAAATATGCAAATTTCTAATTATTGTTAATTTTAAACTAGAGTGGAAAGTAAGGAATACTATCTAGAATGAAGTCAATAAACTACTTCTCGCGGGCTTCTTCACTCAAGAAGTAGTTCCCTCTCTCTTGCCACCGTTACATTGATGGGTGCAAGCGTCAGCTTTTCCCTTGTCTCAACCTTAAGAAATATATTGTTACACTAAAATTAAGATAATTAAAAATAATAAAAAGAAGAAGAAATACCATGCGAGAAATAATAACATAAAAAAAAAATGCTAACACACTTCTTTAACATGTTTAAAGACTCCATTCCACTTCTATACGTCCCTTCATAAGCATATTTACAATACAATAGTTCTTTTGAGCTCCAACCTTTAACCTTGTCAATGCCGTTAATTAATGTATTCACTTATGTATAGAGATTTCAAAAGTGTTTCTATAGATTTGCACCAGCTCAGAGCTCCCGAAAGCTTTTATAAAGAGCCCGGTAATGATTCTGTTTTGCATGTCTCTAATCAATTATACCAACCTCTAGGCGAATAATCAACAAAATTAATTGTATATGCATACAATAAATGCTCTGTCTTAATCATAAAAAGAACATCATTTTTCATTAATCATCAAAATAACATCTCCCCTTAAATTTGATCGGTCTAAGTTGGACCAATATTAATTATATATTATAGCAGTTATAACTGTAGCTATTATAGTAATGCTGTTGATTTAAATTGAACAAGGTCTTAACTATGCAAATATTATAAGATTTATAGTTTATTTTTACTTTTTTTTTACAATTATTTTTGACTGTGTGTTTTAGGTGTTATGTGTCTAAACACCTATCATTTTATTTTCAATCATTATCCTAGTAAACATGTCATATTATTTTATGAGAGTTAAAAACTATTATGTTATATTTTATTAATAATTTTAACAATGTAAATAATTAGGAGATTCAGGATAAAAGATTTTAAACACTCAATATATTATGGCGATTTAAAATTTTGAGGGGACTTTTTAATAAAATGGGCAGAGGACTACGACGAGGAGCGTGCCATCGAACACGTGCGGCGCCTTTTGGACCTTGTCTCCCCCACCACCTGCTTTGGCCCGCCTCCGCCGTCGACGTCGCCGTCGCTGTCTCCGAGTGATGCCGCCTCCGCTACTGAAAAGGATGGGAAGAAGAGCCTCAGAGGCCCTGACGCTGCGGGAAACCGGAAGACCTCTTCGGAACATCAATGCCAAGGGCCACCAAACTCTCCCTCATCCTCGCCGCCAGCCAAGGATTCGTCGGATGATATGGAGGCCGAGATGAGTGGCGCTTGCCCTCGGCTGGGAGCCTTCTACGAGTTCTTCTCGCTTGCCGATCTCACCCCTCCCATCCAATGTGAGTTTAATTTCTTCCCTACTTGAATTTAGAATCAAACTGCTTCCTTTTTTGTTTTCTTCGGCCTTTCTATGGTCGATTACTATTTTGCAGTTATAAGACGGACGACAAATCTTCGGAAGGATGAATGCCCATCCTACGACCATCTCTTCTTCCTCGAAGTACGTATCTTTTTCCCCCCTAACATGCTTCTCTGTTTCGAATGATTTGATCCATGTTCATTTCGTTATTGGGCTAGGTGAAGCTATGTAACGGGAAGCTTGTGATCATCGAGGCTTGTGCTAGAGGATTTTACAGTCTCGGGAAGCATCGCGTCCTTTGCCACAATCTTGTCGATCTCTTGAGACATCTCAGTAGAGCATTTGACAATGTCAGGCTTTCATCTCCTAACAGATTATATTTGATCTTCAATAATTTTTTTTTTCTTATTCATTCCTGGTAATTAGCTGAAATAACAATGCTGGAGAATTTTCTCCCAAAATAATGCTAGAACAGTTGATTTTGACAATTTTGAACATATTGTGAGTTACTTCTAACATAGTCATCATCCCAATGGTGTGTTCTTTGCAGGCTTACGAGGATCTCATGAAAGCCTTCATAAAACGTAATAAGGTTGGTTTATTTTCTATCTTGGTAGGTTCAAGTTTTTTTTCCCTAAAAAGTTCCAAGGAGATATTTTTATTGATTCTTTTTTTACGTTTTGGTACTTCATTGTTCTAGTTCCCTTTTCTTTGGCTGAAATGATACACTATTACTTCTTTTCATATCAATTTGTTGTATGATTAAATTTGTGACTCACAGTTTTGATTGTGGCGTCCTCTTATTTATGATCCAAAATATTTTTAAGCGTGAATCTTGACCAAAAATAAGCAAACCATCAGGTTTTCATGCATAATTATGTTAGAGAGTCCCTGAGTTCGTTCTGTAGCTATATCAACTTTATTTCCCTGTTACTATAACGTGCCTGATTACTGTTGAGGACCTCTTAAAATTTAGCTGACTCTCATTTTGAATTATGCTTGCAAGTTGCAACATTTAGACTGTAGCTTATGTACATTTTTTTATTATATGTGCCAATCTTACAATTTATGATGCTTTATTCTAGCCATGGATATAGTATTGTCATTCTTTAGCTGCTCTATCATCTCATTTCAGTTTGGAAATCTTCCATATGGATTTCGTGCAAACACATGGCTTGTACCTCCAGTTGCTTCTCAGTTGCCATCTATATTTCCTTCCCTACCCGCTGAGGATGAAACCTGGGGAGGGAATGGAGGTGGATGTGCAAGGGATGGCGAAGGGGAAACTATGCCTTGGGTAAAGGAGTTCCTTTTTCTTAAGTCCATGCCTTGTAAGACAGCAGAAGAGAGACAAATACGTGACAGAAGAGCCTTCCTTCTTCATAGCTTATTTGTTGATGTTGCAATATTAAGAGCTATTGCGACAATGAAGCAACTTATGGAGAAAAATCACGACAAACTTTCACTAGGGGAAGATGAAATACTGCACTTTGAGACAGTGGGAGATTTTAGCATCACTGTCACCAAAGATGCTTCAGATGCAAGCTGTAAGATAGACACAAAGATTGATGGGAGCAAAACTACTGGAATTGATTTCGAGAATCTTATCCAGAGGAACTTGCTAAAAGGAATTGCTGCTGATGAGAATACATCAGCTCATGTAAGAGAACTTGCATATGTTAGTAAATCTTATGAAACTATGCAATTATCTATTTTGGTTTTTTAGTGTTTGTTGTCAATCAACAAAATTGTGGGTTTTGACTGCAGGATATTGCCACTTTAGGGGTCGTTACTATGCATTACTGTGGTTACATAGCTGTTGTGAAAGTCAATTACAATGAGGAAAGTGAAGTAAATTTACCTTTCCAATGTGTTGAAATCAAGGATCAACCTAACGGTGGTGCAAATGCTTTGAATATTAACAGGTTCTTGTCAGTATATAGATGTATTTGTTTCTTTGTCTGAACCCGTTTTATATGTTTACATGCCTAATATGTTGAATCTATTATCTGTTGTTTCAGTCTCAGAATGCTTCTTCATAAGAGCCATACATCACGAGAGAAAAGGGATCAAAGCTCAAAACAGGAGGAACTCTCTGCAGCACAAATGTTCGTGGAGAAATTACTGAAGGAGAGTTTGGTTAAGCTTGAGGAAGAGAAAGCTGGAAGCAATGCCTTCATGAGATGGGAACTAGGGGCTTGTTGGATTCAACATTTGCAGGATCAAAATAATGGCGAGGAGGACAAGAAACAAGCAGGTGGAAAAAGTGAAAAACAAACACGAGAAACGACCAAAAATGAGATAAAAGTGGAAGGCCTTGGGAAATCTTTTAAAATCCTCAAAACCCCTTCAAAGCAACCGCATCCTGATGAAGAGAAAACTTCAATTGTTGACAAGAATTTAACAACTAAGACCCTTGATGGGAAGCAAAACGTGACCTTGCCGTTCAGTGAACCTCAGAAGGAAAGCAGAGAAGCTGAGAAAGCTTCCATGCTCAAAGATTTGCTACCTGAACCAGCATATACACGGTTAAAAGAATCCAATGTTAGACTTGATATGAAGGTATTTATGGGATAGAGGATTTAGGGTGGCTTTTTTTATGTCAACTTTTTCATTTAACTAAGAATTCCTGAAATTATCAGCCCTAGACAATAGAGTTGCAACAGAATTTTGAGAAAAATTCTGCAATATTGAGACAATAATGCTTCTTTACATTATTTATTATGATTTTTGAGTTTTTATCATCAATGAAATGTTCTTTCTGCTCAATTCTCAAGCAGAAGATAAGTGAAAATAACTTCAACTGGAAGTTTGACATTCATGCAAAATTCAAATTCTTGTTTACCAATCGATGTTAATCTCTATGATGTATTCCTTTACTCAAAATATTTAAGATCAGCAAGACTTCTGGAATCTATTTTCAGTATAGCAGAATTTGTGTGGCATTAGATTTCTGTACTCCTATTCTGGCCTTTGATTTTATATTACATGTATGTTTTTTTTTTCACATTTCAATGAGCATGCATCACATGCAAGTTCAGTCTGATTATGCTGTTCTGGGAGCAACAGATATGAATAAAGTATCTCTATTTAGATTTTATTTGAGTATACATGAAAGAATGGTATTTTTTTTAATCTTAAATGTAATTTATGTGGAAGTTCAAAGAAAACATTATTCAGTCAAACTGACTACTTATCTAACATTTAGATGAAAGGTCAGCTTCAATGGTATAGCATTTTGAGGTTTTGATTTTAGGTAGTGGTTTATCCTTTAACTGATTGGAAATTAGAGTCTTATTGGCTGCAAGCGTGCAACAAGCAACAAGTTGTACTATCATGTGCATTGCTTTGTTAACCTATCTCACTACCATGTAATAGAACTTTTGTGACTTCCTACTTGATAACTAGTCTTTCATTCACAATTACAAATTGGTTAGCCTGAATCAGGTTGCTACTTTGAGAGAACTTGTGTTGTTTTCTGTATCTAAAAGCAAACTCATAGGAAGTGCAGAGCATGCCCCTTGTTAGCCTGATGTAGTAAACTAATCAGCTAAGTCAGTTTTAATTTACTACTGATAAGGTTAGGATATTCCCAATTCTGGTATAAACATATGTAAGGTCAGGCATTATGGTGATGTTTTATTTCTTGAATGTGTTTCAATCTTTCCATATTCTCTTTCTCAATGATTTAGGATTCAAGTCAGGGTAAAGAATATTTTCCTATCTCATCATCTTGTGTCCCTCAGATCACAAGAGAACAATTTGAAGTATGACAGCAAATCCATAGAGGAATAGATAACTTGGGTGCCTTGAGTTTGTCTCTATTAACAATTGAAGATATATGTGCACCTTGCTTCTATGTTCTAGCATAAATTTTGTAGACAGAATGGCCCAGGGACGAAAAAGGGGGAAAAAATCCAACATCATTACCTTTCTCCATCTATCATACATCATGAATTTTGTTTTGTTTCAATCATTTGAGAATTACCAATTTTGCATAGTCTTTAACTAATTTATTCATTTTTTCATCATCAGTCTCCACAGGAATTAACTGAGATGGCAACAAGATATTACAATGAAGTTGCTCTCCCGAAGTTGGTATGTTCATAGGATTGTTTATTTCACATCTGTTGCATGCTTCTTTTTTTCTTTTGTTGATGATTTTAACAAGTATGAATTGTTCCTTGATATGCGCTAAAGGTTTCAGACTTTGGATCATTAGAGCTTTCCCCTGTTGATGGTCGAACTCTGACTGATTTCATGCATACAAGAGGCCTACGAATGCGTTCGCTTGGTCAAGTTGTAAGTTACCTATTTAGCTTGAAGAGATTCAGTATACTTACATTTTCCAGATGTATTTCACTGCTAAAATTGTTAAAATACATTTTTTATTATGTTCATTGTTCAGGTCAATCTTTCAGAGAAGCTATCTCATGTGCAATCACTCTGCATTCATGAGATGATAGTAAGATCTTTTAAGCATATTGTACGGGCTGTGATTGCTGCTGTTAATGAAACCAGTGATTTGTCTACATCAATAGCTGCAACTCTTAACTTGCTCCTTGGGATCCCTGATGCTGGAATTTCACATTGTTCTGTTCATGTGCATTCCCTGGTCTGGACATGGCTCACACTATTCTTGAAGAAGCGATATGATTGGGAACTTACAATCTCAAACTATCAGGACATACGAAAGTATGCCCTCTTGAGAGGGTTATGCCATAAGGTAATTATCATTTCACCTTTTGAAAAGTTTTGCCTGACATATTGTTTTCCTTTTTATATTTTACCTTCACTCTTCCTAGGTGGGGATTGAACTGGCACCCAGAGATTTTGATATGGATTCAGCTTATCCGTTTGATAAAATGGACATCATCAGCCTTGTTCCTGTTCACAAGGTAAAACAACAAAAACTGATTATCAGCTAAAAATGTTCCATGCATTGAAGGGCCTTAATTTCTTTCAAATCTTCTGCAGCAAGTTGCATGCTCATCTGCAGATGGTCGACAACTACTGGAATCTTCAAAAACAGCCCTTGACAAGGGAAAACTTGAAGATGCAGTCAACTATGGGACAAAGGTCATTTTTTTTGTAACATACATTTATGTATTTCCTTCCAAACAACGCCTTCTTGGTTTATCATTTTCTCATGCCTTAAAGTGTATATGGACGCAGGCTCTGGCAAAACTGATTGCAGTCTGTGGTCCCTATCATCGGATGACTGCTGGAGCATACAGTCTTTTAGCTGTAGTCCTATACCATACTGGTGATTTTAATCAGGTGCATTTTCACTTTATTTGTGCAGCTTAATGTTATGTTTCATGGAATTTGAGTATCTAATTTGTTTTGTACTTCATACTTGTGACTATTTATTAAGATTTTCAACCTACAATCAATCTAACACATGTATATGCATGTGATCTATACTTTTCTTTACCTGCGTTAATCCTTCATTCTCACTATGCATGAGAAAATTCTCTGAGTGTGTTATTGTGATTCATCTGCTAAAGCAGATTAGAGTGCAGTTTTTTTCAGAGCCAGATATCATGATGAATGCATGTGTCTATTGTATTCTGTCAAGAGATTGAACATTCATCTGGATATTAAAAAAAAAAATACTGCAATGCTACTATATTGAGAACAAGTCCATGGTATCAACCTTTCAAGAAATGGTGAACATGAATTTATATTTATGCAATTGAGACTAGATCATTGATTTGGTATTCATAATATATAACTGTATTTAATTAAAATAACTCATGCATCTAGTTCCAACCATGGTCTTTGTGTTGGGGTTCAATCAAAGTCCCACATTGGAAAGATTTGGGAAAGATCATAGGGTTAAAATGATGTAGGATATTTCCATTGGCATGAGGCCTTTTGGAGAGAGCCCAAGAGTAAAGCCATGAGGGCCTAGGCCCAAAGTGAACAATATCATGACAGAGATATGTGGACATCCTTCGGTCTCAACAAATGGTATCAGAGTCATGGTCCAAACCAGATGCCTTGTGGGGCGGCCTTGAACGAAGTTGAGAGTGGGCTTGAAGCATGTTAGGATGACTGGATGCTCGTAGGGAGTCCCGGAGTAGGTCAAGAGTGACTGGAAGTGGATACTTGCGGGGAGGCCTGGAGCTGGTCAGGACGGCCAGATGCTTGTGGGAAAAAAACGAAGTAGGTCAAGGTGACTGGATGCTTGCGGGGAGGCAGGTCAGGTGACCGGTACTTGTGGGAGGTGAGTAGGTCAGGGTGACCGGATGCTCGCAAGGAGGTCCGAAGCAGGTCAAGGTGACCGAATGCTCGCGGGGAGGCTCGGAGTAGGTCAAGGTGACCGGGTGCGGATGCTTGCGGGGAGGCCCAGAGCAGGTCAGGGTAACCAGATGCTTGCGGAAAGGCCCGGACCATGAGAGTAATTGTGGTTCTTCGTTTGAGGGGAGGATTGTTGTGTTCAATTAAAGTCCCACATTGGAAAGATTTGGGAAAGATCATGGGGTTAAAAGGATGTATGATATCTCCATTGGCATGACGCCTTTTGGGGAGAGCCCAAGAGTAAAGCCATGAGGGCCTAGACCCAAAGTGGATAATATCATGTCATTGTGAAGATATGTGGACATCCTTCGGTCCCAACACTTTGAAGCTGCTTGTGTTTGGTTGGCATTGGGACTATAGGGTCTACAGCTTGCTTCACCCTCTTGGATAGTATATCTGCATCCATTTTCAGTCCCATGTGGTTAACTGCACTCCACTTGGTGATTCATGAGTGCCAGAAGGCTTCCTACAAAGTGCATTGACATTTTTGGTTGGATTGGACTTCCATCTTGTGCCTTAACATGGTATCAGTGCCACCTACACTATTGACCTATGGCATGTGGATTGAGCGATCAGGTTATTGCTCCTGTCCACTTGAGGAGGGTGGTTGAAGTGCAAGAGTTTGCACCTCATTTTCCATCCAGGAGAGCAGGATTTGCTCCTATATGGATTCACTAGGTTGATTGATATGCTTTGTGATAGATCTGAAATTTCTTTTCTATTGATATATTAAAGCATTATCAATAAAATTAAATTTAGGTATCTTGAATATGGACCACTTATATGAGAGAGCGTAGCACATGTGATATAGAATGGTCAAATGTGTATTGGGTACAACTTTACAGATCTCGATTAAGAGATAAACACAAAATGTTCCATCAAAATTTCCTCTTCAAACCTGAATAATAGTGGCTCTGTTTTTTAATCCATCATTGTTATTATTTGTGTATCACTAAAATATACATGGTAATCGTTTATGATTCTCTTTTGACACATCACAACTTGTTCTCACATTTTTAATTGGAGTCCACTGAGTTTTTTTGCAACATTTAGGCTACAACTTATCAGCAGAAGGCATTGGATATAAATGAGAGGGAGCTTGGTTTGGATCATCCAGACACAATGAAGAGCTATGGTGATCTAGCTGTATTTTATTACAGACTTCAACACACTGAATTGGCACTAAAGTAAGATCCAATTTTATCTCTTTTTTACTTCATGGATTATTTGCATTCTTCCTAGTGCCAAAGCTTCTCTCTCTGGAAGTATAGTGGACATTTGCATCGTTTCTTACAAATATATGGCTTTAAATGCTGGTATCATATCTCATGACACATCATATCTGTGTTATCAATCAGACTTGACTAAATACTTCTTAGCCTTGGTTCATGTTCTGGATAGAGGGAGACAGAATTTCAGTAGTGTTCATTAAAACTTTTGAACTAGGTTATCTGCATGAAATATTACTTCCCGAGTTATAACACAGGAGTAGAAACCTTAATTTCAGTAAACTAGGATAGTGCATTGGTAAAATATTCTTGATATAGGGCACTGCAAGGAAGAAGTCTTTCTTTGTAATGTGTTGGAAAGAAGTACACTAGCAAACAGAATATTGAAGAGTGTAAGTTCATCAGAAGCTATTGAACTTAAGATATAAGATTTCTACTATGGAAAAAAATGATTTATGGTACAAAATCTGCTTGGTTTGAACAAAGATCAGAGCTATACATGTAAATTTTTTTAACTAAACATATTGCCAAAAAGAACCTAGAAGAATGTAGATCCAAATAGTTTGGACTTATTATGAAAGAACAGAAGAAAACTGTATCCTGGATACAATGAGGTTGAAATCTTTGACTTGAATGTTCGAGTCTAAGTTCTGCTTACTTCATTTAAAGCTTTGCGAGTGTCAAAGGGTTCATTGAACATGTTGATGTCATAGATTCTTTCATTTATTTTGGGGCATTATAAAAGAAAATTAAATGTATCTGAATTTTGGCTTTTTCTTTGACAAAGTAGATAGCTTTATTCAGATCAGATGACAAGCCATTATGAAGTTTAACAACCATCATGAGAAAAGGAAACTTAGAAGTTAGCACTTATTCTCCAATGGTTGTAAAGTTGGTCCTTTGTCATAAATCTGTGGTCTGCCATGGTTGTCAGACTGCTAGATAAGTTGAATTTTCTTGTTTTCCCTTTATTCATGAAAGGGAAATTGTCTACATATGTTGATAAAGGATATTAATAAGTACATTGTCTATTCTTGATGTTTGTCATTATGATCTGGCTTGAATACTCAGTACTTTCATCATTCTGTTCCTTGATGATGTATGATGGTGTTATGCATCCAGTGAAAGTTGTTATTTATCTACTTCAAGTATCTAGATATAGTAGCTAAATGAATATTTTCCTTTTAGTTAGGTCAATGTCAATGCAAGTGTTAAGATTGATGCACAAAAAGGTCATCAGTTTTTAAAATATGTTATAACTTGTACTGACTAGTAGATTTCAATAGGTTTACTAAGAATGATAGGGTGACCATGCTCCAGAACATGCTGCTTACTATCTTCCATAAATTATTTTGTTTAATTGTAATCAGGTATGTGAAGCGTGCGTTGTATCTTTTACATCTTACTTGTGGACCATCTCATCCAAACACAGCTGCTACATATATTAATGTGGCTATGATGGAGGAAGGCCTGGGAAATGTGCATGTGGCACTTAGATATCTTCATAAAGCTTTGAAATGCAATCAGAAGTTACTTGGCCCCGACCATATTCAGGTTTGTTCTTGTTTTTCATTTTTCTCTTTTGTCTCATGTTTTTTTGAATAATCCGTGTACACTTTTAATGGTTTTAAAACATTGGTTGATGTAATAAAATCCCACAAATAATTAGTAATTTCTTCTTGCTGGTTCAGTTGGTACTTACTTTTCATTTGGTGTTAATAGAGCATGGTCCATAGGTTTAGGTTAAGTTTTTTTTTTTTTTTGCATTTAATTTCATTTCTCCATAATGATGGTATCAAGAATGGAACTTAAATCAGAAACTTGATCTCCGTCAATATTAGTAGGGTAAATTCATGTTAAGGTACAAAATTCTCTTCCTTTTCCTTGATTCATGAGGGATGAAGACTATATCGACTTTGAGCTACCCAAATACTGCTGCTCATAATGTGGAATGACCAAACATAACCCATAGGTTTCAAAATGCCAAAATAAGGCCCCTTTCATTTATTTGGACTAAAATACCCTTCACTTTTGAGGATGACAATTTATTTGAACTAAGCTATTTGGTGAAACAACTTGAGTGACTAAAGAGGATTTAGAAAAAAATAATAATAGGAAGCAAATGCCCATTTAATAGGTAAATTTAGTGTTTATTTTTTTAAAAAAAATATAAAATTAGTTAATTCCAATTAGTCAAGTTATGCAGGTGAAATAGCTTGACTAATTGAAATTGGTTATATATTTTTTTCCTTTAGTAATAAATGCCTATCGATTTAAATGTTTTAAATTAGAATCATTTCAAAAAAATGAGAGGGTTCACATTTTGTTGAAAGAATTGATGTGGAAAATTCTGTCTCATTCAGAATGGGAATACCCATTATTAAATACAAAAATTACAATAGAAGAGATAATCGGAAACTAATTCTTCCTAAAGATATCTTTCTAACTAAATCCTTTGATTTCCTACTCTGCTCAGAGTTGTTTATTTCTGTACAAGTTGGGAAACTGGTCACAGTTGTTCGACATAGCTATTTATTTTTGTACAAGTTGTGAAAGTTGTTCACAGTTGTTCGACACTCCCCCTCAAGCTAAGAATAGATGTTTTCCATTCCCATCTGACTATAAGATCATGAAGTTTAGAACTATTAAGTCTCTTTGTTAATACATCAGCCAGTTGTAATTCTGAAGGGACATATGACACACACTAAGAGAGTAAGGTCCCCTTGGCTTTGGTTATACCCAGATTTCTTCATGACTTTTGTAAATCTTCCAAATCACGCCCTAGGAGATTGTTTTAACCATAAATAGCTTTCCTCAATTTACATACTCTGTTACCAGTATCCCCTGCAAATCCTGGTGGAAGGTTCATATAAATTTGTTCATCTAAATCTCTATGGAGAACTGCATTCTTCATATCATACTGTTGAAGTTGTCAGTTAAAGTGTCCAGCCAAAGATAGTAGAACTTTGACAGTATTCATTTTTGCAATTGGAGCAAAGGTCTCCTGATAATCTACCCCATAAGTCTGAGTATAACCTTTTGCCACCAACCTAGCTTTATATCTCTCAAGCGAGCCATCTGCTTTATAATTTAGTGTGAAAATCCACTTACAATCAATAATGTTCTTCCCCTTTGGCTTCTCAACAACCTCCCATGTCTTATTCTTTTCGAATGCATCCATTTCCTCCCTCATGGCATCCCTCCATTCGCTTTTTGACAATGCCTAGTCATGGTATTTAGACTCGCAATGAATCTTTTGTGAGCTAGTGATAGATGTTTAAGAGAAACATTATGAGATAGAGGGTAGAGAGGGTGTTTGGTGCATTTTCTAGTATCTTTTCTAGCAGCAATGGGAATGTCAAGGCTATCTGTTAGGTCAGTGGATGATTCAGTAGGTTGTAAAGGTGGGTCAGATCTTACCATGATCCCAGCATTAGGGTCGGAGGTATGTGGTTGAGGTTCTTGGACTAGTATCGCTTATGGAGCGACCTTTCTCCTTGAATACACTTGAGGGATACTTGGAGTATCACAATAAACGCTTGGAGGAGACTCACTAAATTAAATAGGAATAGAAGGTGATTCAGTACAGACTTGAGTAGGAGGAAGATCAAAGCGTTAATGGATTCAAATGACTCACAAGTGCTATCTTTTGTCACTAAAATCTCCCCTTAGGATAGGACTTGGAGAAGAATGGGGTATGTTCAAAGAACGTAACATGAATCGAGATGTAAAACTTTTGAGATGAAGGGTGGTAACACTTGTATCCTTTTTGACTGGATGAGTATCCAAGGAAGACACATTTGATGGCACGAGGATCTAATTTACCTCGAAGTGGATCGTGGATATGGACAAAAGCAGTGCACCCAAAAATCCTAGGAGTAAGTCCATTTGTGGTTCAGAAATGAGGATAAAAAACGTTGAGGAGTTGCATGAGATTCTTGTTATCTAGGACACGTGAGGGATGTCAGTTTATCATGTATGTGGCATTAAGGATAACCTCTCCCCAGTAAACCTCTCCCCATTTAGGGACATTGCTGTGGAAAAGAATAGCACGAGTAGTGTTGAGTAAATGCCCATTTTTCCTTTCTATTATTCTATTTTGTTGGGGTGTATAAACACAAGACGAATCATGAATAATCCCCTAGCATTGGAAATAGGAGGACAATGTTTGGTTAAAGTAATCTCTAGCATTATCGGTTCTAACGCTTTTGATTTTTACTCCAAATTGATTTTGAATCATTGAGTGGAAATTAGGAATAATAATCCTAACATGATATTTTTGTTCGAGGAGAAACACCCATATAACTCGAGTGCAATCATCAATTAAGAAGACAAACCATCGAGCCCCAAAAACATTGGGTATATTAGAAGGACCTCATATGTCACTATGAATTAAATGAAAGGGTGTAGAATTTCTTTTATTGCTAATAGGAAAGGGTACACAAAATGTTTTGCCAATTCGCAAACATCACATTGAAATTTAGAAACATCCAATTCTTGAAAAAGATGAGGAAACATGACCTTTAAAATTCTAAAAGAGGGATGATCAAGATGTTTGTGATACAACCAAATGTTGTCTTTATTGGAAGAATTGTGAAAGGATAAAGACAAATTATTCTTCTTAGTGGATTCAAGCTAGTAAAGACCACTATGTTCTTTAGCAAGTTCAATCCTCCTCCCTAAGTCCTGATTCTGAAAAACATAATAAGAAGGGGAAAAAATAACATGACAGTGAGTAGTTAATTTTTGAACGGAATTAAGGTTGGCAGATAGTTTTGGTACATGGAGGATGATTTTAAAGATAAGGCTAGGGATAAAGTGAACATTTCCAAAACCAGCAATAGTAGCTAAAGATCCATTAGCTACTATTATTTTCTATTACTTGGGCTGGGATTACAAGTGTGGAAAATTTGAGAATTGGGAGTCATGTGATCTGTGGCATCGGAGTATGTTATCCATGAGTTATAAAAAAGAATTGTTTGAGATATTCATATAATAAGGGAGTGAGGGGATATCTAAGAGAGTCAAATAGCACATGCCACTGTTTATCAAGAGAACCCAATAATCCTCAAAGTTTCTCAATTCTACATTGTTGAATCCGCCCAGGATTGAGCTCTCTTTAGTATGAGATTGCTTGATCAGATGTGCCTGAGGTCTGTGTTGCCCACCATGACTTCCCCATTCTCGACTTGGTGGTTTACCAAGTAGTTTCCAACATGTCTTTTTGGTTTGACGCGGTTTCTTATAGTAGTTGCACCAAAGATGGGCTTTATTATCTTTAATCGGAATCACACCACACTTATCTTTCTCCTGCGAATCAGTTTTGGCAGCAAGGGTTGGTCCAGCCATGGGTTGGGTCTCAAGCATCACACTTCATGACTTTCCTTAGCTCGAAGTAGAGAAATCGTCTCTGCTAGGGACGATATACAGTCTTTGACAATGATTTGGATCCGAACTCGGATTTAAGCCGGCCAAAAAATTATATACACACTCCTTTTCAATAAAATTCTTTAAAGCACTAGCATCTGCAATACATTGCATCTCAATTACTTGGTAGTAATCGAGTTCTTGCCACATATTTTATAAAAATATGGCATATTTAGTGATTGATTTATCTCCTTGCGTAGTAGCACCGGCTTTGACTTTGAGTTCATAAACTTGGCCAGTATTACGGGCTTTTGAGTAAGTGCGGATAATGTTGTCCCAAATTTCATTAGCAGTAGAGAGAAACATACATATATTACTAATGGATGGTTCCATCGAATCCCATAATCATAGAGTCTTCTTCATCTCATGCCTAAAAAACTAGATTAGTCGTGGCAGGTCTTGTCCCAAGGATATGACTAAGTTTCCCTTTGCCTTTGAGTTACGTAGGAACAACCGAGACCATTTCAAGTAGTTCTTCCCGTTGAGTCGATTGGAAGCCCGAATACACAATAGATTGGCTAGGATTGTTGAAGATGATTATTTGAGAATTGATCATGATGAAATGCAGAATCAGAAAAAAGAAGAGAGAATTAGCAATGAAGGCTAAAACTCTGATACCATGCGGAAAGAATTGATATGGAAAATTCTATCTCATTCAAAATCGGAATACACATTATTATATACAAAAATTACAATAGAAGAGAGAATAGGAAACTAATAGAGAATAGAAAACTAATTAGTCCTAAAGCTATCTTTCTAACTAAATCCCTTAATTTCCTACTGTGTTCACACTGTTTATTTCTGTACAAGCTGGGAAAACTGTTCATAGATGTTCAACACAGCTATTTATTTCTGTACAAGCTGCGAAAGTCGACACATTTCATAAAATTGCTGGGCTAAAATAATTCATTTGTTTAAAATAATTGTTTATCTAATTCTATAAGGAAATCTATTTTTATTGTTTGAATTAAACATGATTAAAATTAATCAAATTTATTTTATCAAGCTCTTGATTAAAGAAGTTGCTGGACTGAATTTTGAAAAATTATATATTTTTGTTTCGAAAAAAGGATGTGTCAACTAATTAAAATAGTTTTTTTAAAAATATCAAGGATAAATTTAATTTAAATGTAATTTTTTTTTTTAAAAAAATTGATTTCAGTTACTCAAGTTGTTCCATCAAACTATTTGATCATTTGAATTAATTTATTTTGCATTTTTAGAAATTTTCAAAATAGGTTTGCCTATATAATTAAATCAATATTTACTTTCATTTTTTTAAAATAATTTTTTAAACAGTTTGTCTTTTTAACATTCAACAAGTCAACTCATTAATTAATTAATTAATTAATATTTTAAATTAAAAAATATATTTACTTATAAAAGTTGAATAGACATTTACCTCTTATTTTATTTTATTTTTCTTTCTATTTACTCAAGCTATTTTAGCGAAATAGCTTGATTCAAAGAAATCAAATTATTTTCAAAAGTAGAGGGTCTTTTGGTATAATGAAATGAGAAGGGCTGTATTTGGGCATTTTAGAATATAAGAGCCTGCTTAGGCATTCCTCTTTTTAAGGCACTCTATTTGGGTGTGTGGTTATCAGTTTGATGGTGGCAGAACATAGAATTATTGGGCAAAAATTGTGTGGGCGAGATGGGATGTAAAATCCTCAAACCATCTCATATCTTCCTCTCAGCTCTCCTTGGTTGCTTTGCTACTTGTCCTTTACATTGTCGTCCTGAATGTGGATATGGTAAAGCATGATAACCTAAATTAAGTGGGTTTTTTGGGGTCTCCTTTGTTATTGTACTTTTGTTTGATCTACTATGAAGATCTTTCAAATGAACTCTTACTAACCAAAATCACTTTCCAGTCCATCTGTTGTAACAAAAGTAGATTTAGTTTTCCATTAAAAAAAAACAGTTAGATTCTGCTGCTCCCTTTCACCTGAAAGCTTGATAAATTTAAATGCTATCATCATTATTCAGTATAACAAGTTTTGCTATTGCATTAATTATCAGACCGCAGCAAGCTACCATGCCATAGCTATTGCACTATCCTTAATGGAAGCATATCCTTTGAGCGTTCAACATGAGCAAACAACACTTCAAATACTTAGAGCAAAGCTTGGTCCAGATGACTTGCGTACTCAGGTAATTTAGGTGTCTTTATGCGGCGATATGTTGTAAAGCTTATTTTCTTTAGGATCCTGTACATCATCGATGTCTGCTTTGTGGACACTGTTGTTTGGTTTTGCAGGATGCTGCTGCCTGGCTTGAGTACTTTGAATCAAAGGCTATTGAGCAGCAAGAAGCTTCTCGGAATGGTATGCGAAAGCCGGATGCATCTATTGCCAGCAAAGGCCACCTAAGGTACTACAACAGATGGAATAATTGTTCCAACTCTATTGCAGTCATTGAACACGAATATTCTCAGATATATGAATGCACTGCCAACATAGGTCCTGTCTTGTAGCATTTGGTTATCCTGATTTAATATTTGGGCATTTATCTCTAGGCTTTCCTGAAGGGGTCACCAATGTTTCTTTTAAAAAAATTTAAAATCGCTCCCTGCTTTTTACCTTATTTCTTTTATGCCAAAATTTTATTTTATTTTTATCAGAAATTATCTAATTTCTTACAAGTTCTAACTCATCTTGAAACTTAACAAAAATTCTGTAGAACTCACGTTCATTATCCATCGATCCATAAAAATGGTTCATTTTACATTTTGAAGGAAGGCAAATTAGTGGTTTTATGAAAACTATTTAATTTGTCAGATTCAGCTAAAAATTTAAACCAAGATTAAACTAATTTCACAATATAGACATCTTGTAACACCTAGCTATTATATAAAATATTTTGATGAATTTGATTATATAAAGCTGGTTTGGATATTTTGTTAAACAATTATATATTTTGAAAAAAAGTCTAATTCTACATAAGAGGGAAAAACAAGAGATGCACATTTTTTATTAAAGAAATAAGAAGGGGGTGTCCCCAATATGTCTCAGATAAAATAGAGAGTGCTCCTGAGATAAATGTCCTTTTTTAATCCGATAGATATGCAACAAAAATTCCTTCGATTTTTTGTTTAACTAAGAAAACTTGACTGGTTATGTATTCTGTTGGGCAGTGTGTCTGATCTTCTTGATTATATTGATCCCAATCAAGATGATAGAGCAAAGGAGGCTGAATTATTGAAGAGGAAAAACCTGGGTTTGAAGGTCTGTTGAAAGCCATCTTGTTTTCATTCTTCAATGAAGAATGGTTATTATTATAATGCTTAATCTCTGCATAATTCAAACGATGGCTTGCCAAAACTGTGTTGGTTTGTTTTAGTACTGGTTTCAATATGCTCTTGTAAAATAATGGATATTTGTTTGGTATTCACACTCATCTAGTTATTGATAACATATGAACATGCATCTTCTTCACCATGCCTGCCTTTCTGATGAGCATCAAGAAGATAAGCTTGTTGCATAGCAGCATGGTTCTTTGCAACATTTTATCCATAACAATGACAGTCCAACATAGGAGTATAATTGCCTCATGACAGTTGGATTTTCCTGTGTTTGAACTTTGAATAACCTAGATCCCTAGTGTTGTACTTATAAAGTAATATTACAGTTTTCCAAAAATAATTCTTGAGAAACAGCATATATTCAGCCATATTCAATGAAAATGACCTTGAAATACTACAAAATTACGACTTAATAAGTGTTCTTAGATTAAAGTATCATTATTATTTATTAATTTTGGTCAGATACTTATTTTGTTTCTTTGTTCCAGAATAAACTCTTATAAAAAAGTTTGGAAAAATGCTCAATGAAAGTAACCTTCAGTCCTACAAAATTTTGACTTGTGAGTGTTTTAGAATAATGTATGATAAATATATCATTCATTTAGGTCGATGCTTATTTTAGTTCTTTATTCCAGAATATCCTCAATTTTTTTGTAAATAGATAAATACTGTGATGGATATTCTCAAATTGTATGGTAAACGGCCAATTTACCCTGGAATTTATATTTCATGAAATTTGATTTTACCTTGTTTGTAATTTGTTTCAATCCTAGCAATTCAATTTCCTACTATTCAGGTCAAAGTGCTATCTTCTCAAAACTTGAATGTCGCTGATTCGTCATGCCAACAACAAAAACAAAATTTTGCATATGATGTGAAACTGGTGAAAGATGACATTCGCATGGTTGATAATGAAATCACCAATGCAGGTCGTGAACAAGCTGTTATTGAAAAGCATTTGGCAGTTTCTCAACAGGCTAAATATGAAGAAGTTAGCAGAAAATCATTAGCAGGTCCTCAACAATTTATGGAGAGAGAACAGAATCTCAATTCATTTAGTGAAGGTGTAAGGGAGGCAAATACAGAGGTAGAAAATGGTTGGCAATCTGTTCAAAGGCCAAGGTCCACTGGCGGGTCATTCCACCGAATCAAACATCAATATACAAATATTAGGAAATCCAACAATTACCACATGAATAATGTTCCTAACGAGATGGTGCAATCAAAGATACAATCTTCTTATTTGAGCAAAGGGTATTACTTGCTAAGAAAAAGAACTGTGGTTCCTGGAAACGTCAATGAGGATGTTAACAAGAAAGTTCATTCACCTGGAACCAAGTTTAGTCAGAAGGTATACAGGGCTGTCACTTACAGGGTCAAGTCATTGCCTTCATCCACCAACCAGGAGAACTCGAGTAAACCTGGGAATGCTTCTGAAAGCATGGCAGTCATAGATTCACAGTCATTCTCCGTTCACAATGATAACCAGGAAAATAGTATCTCTGAGCCTCACAATCAATTGCTTCTTGGTCTATGTAACTCTCCATCATACAAAGATGTAGCATTGGCGCCTCCAGGAACCATTGCCAAGATACAGAATAGGAAATCCCTGGAGGATATGTCATCAAAACAAGAGGAATTTGTTGGAAGCAATGTACCAGAAGTAAAGGACTCACTTCCATTTGTGGAACATGAAAATTCTACTACGCTACCTGAGATATCTAGCGTACCTCAGGAGGACTTGGTTAAAAAGGAAGAGGTTTTAGACACAGTTGGAAATGCTGAAATTGAGAAGGAAGAAGGACGAAAGCAAGATTGTGAAATTTATAGTCCTCTAGGACTTTTATCTTCTGTTTTGGAGGTGGCCTCTAGTGGGAGCTTGCCTACCAATAATAACGCTGTGACTAATGTGCTTGATCATGAGATTCAAGAAGTTCAAGAAAATGTTGATTGCAGCCTGAATTCACCTAGAAATATATCTGCGGAAGCATTACAGTGTTTTATCACTGCTGAAAGTGAGGGAAATAATGAGGAAGCCTCATGTAGCATTGCTCAAATCACTTCATACTCTAGTGTCCAACAAGATTTCGAAAAGGTTGACAGTGACACCTCTGACAAAGTTTGTGCTGCTGATTCAATAATACAATCACAGATTAGTATCACCGACGGGAGAGAAATCCCCTCCAAAAAGCTGTCTGCCTTTGCTATGCCATTTAATCCATCTCCTGCCCCAGTACATGGTCCCATTCCTGTAAGTATTGGTCTTCCTCCTAGTGGTACAATTCCTGCAGTTGCCTCGTGGCCTTTGAGTACTAGCCTTCATGCTACACAGACAACTGTGATCTCATCAAGGTCTCCCATATGTAGCTCACCTCATCTTCCTTATCCTCCTTCTCCTAGGCCTCTTAACATTCTTCATACCTTCCCAATAATGTATCCACCATACACCCAACCTCCAGTCATTCCCAATTCTACTTTTGGTATGAATAGCAATATGTTTCATGGAGACTGTTATCCATGGCAGTGCAATGCTGGTCAAAATGCACCTGATTTTGTACCAGGATCTGTATGGTCTGGAATCCATCCAGTGGATATTTGGCCACCTGTTGTAAGTTCTATTGCTGAATCTGTATTGGCACCAGCGATGGCGTCTGAAATAAGGACTGGCGTCGGCACAAGGTCTCAGTCGGATAACAATAATGAAGAAGGAAAAAGGACTGAAGAGAATGATGGAATTACTGAGTTAATAAATGCTAGCAAATCACTGGACGTAAGCTGGATAGAGAAACAAGAATCAGAAGAGTCCCAAAGTAACATAAAGGCTGGTCAACTGAATTCTGAGACTGTTTTAAGAGAAGACACACAGGATGACAGCACAACAAGTGTCAATGGAAGTAGCAGAAAGAATGAGAACCAGGGGAGGTTTAGCTTATACATCAAGGGTCGACGTCGACGTAAACTGACATTACGGCTTCCCATAAGTTTGCTCAATAGGCCTTATGAATCACAGTCCTTCAAAGTTATTTGTAGCAGAGTAGTAAGAGTAAGTGATGTGGCAAGGCCAGAAATTATGTCTTCCAGCAAAAATACTAATGCTAGTTAGTGACACAAGAAAGAAAATCCATCATGACTTCATATGCTGACTGGCTCAAAAGATTTTCTTATTCTTCAATCAACAAAAGGGACTTGAGATTGAATATGTTATCTTACAGTCTATTGGAATTCTTCTGTCACTGCTTTTGATAAAGAAGTTGGACCAATTTTGGTAGATGAGATATTGAGATAAGAAGGGATGTATCATCTCATTGTCTGAGGCAGGTAATTTATCTGTTAATGATGTTACTTATCTTCATAATTGCGCATAAAGCAATAATGTGCTTTTTGTTTCATTGCATTAACTTAAATCAGAAACCTAGAAATCTCTTTGATATTAACCAATGGTGATTATACCCTGGTTCACTATTCTATTAGGACATGAGACTAAGATTTAGAAATTTAAAATTTATCTTAAACTAAGAGTAGCCTGCTCATTTTTTCAGGAGATGCATACACCTTGGTTCTGTATATTGTAAGTTGTCCAATGTTCAGCCAACTTGGCAAATAGTTGAAAGCATCAATAGACTTGATTATTATTTGGCTATTATTAGTGAAAATTATTGCATTATTTAGGACAAACTTTCTTAGTCAATTCATCATGAAATGGCACTTTCACCTTATTTCACTGAATGAAATTACCACATTTTTATGGTTGCCTCATGTTTCAGATTCTTCTTTTTCCCTTCTTGGCTTGTGGTTATTAAACAATTGTCTGGTTGTCTGACATGTAGGATTAATTCACAAACTTCCCTGTTGCAAATGACTGATTTCTGAAATGTTACCATGTTGTATTCTAATTCTGGTTATTTTCTCTCCTAATTGTCTCAGTGAAGATATCAACTCTAATTCTGTTCTTGTAATATCCAAGTCAAGTTTCTGTAAACTTGGATCAAAATTATAGTAATTTCCATGTGATTAATCTACATCTTCTATTTAGGTTTCTGTCCATATAATGGTACGTGCATGATGTTTCAACTTTTCCTTTTTCAAATATTTTGTATTCTTTAAAGTTTTGTAATTCCTGTGGCTAAGTTAAATTCCAGAGTTAGATCTAGAAACTCGACTTCATTTTCAAACTCTAGGAACACATGTCTTCTTGTCACACTTCCAAATACGCTTGCTTCTGCACTGCTCCAAGGGTAGTTCATTGTAACCTCCTATAAATTATCATTTTCATGTATTTGCAAAATTGTCCAAGATTTTAGTGCCAAGTTCGTAAAGGAATCATACTAAAAGAAAAAAAGGGCAGTCCAGTGCATAAAGCTCCCGCTATGCGGGGTCCCGGGGAATGATCCATTGTACGCAGCCTTACCCTGCTTTTTGCAAGAGGTTGTTTCCAGGATTTGAATCCGTGACCTTTTGGTCACAAAGCAATAATTTTACCATTGCGCCAAGGCTCCCCTTCAAAATGTTTTCATCATTTGTTTTAAGGTCAGAAGATTTTGCTTTCCTTTCTGGTTGCGTTTAAATTGTTCTAGTGAGAATGGAAAGCCAAAAGTTTACCTAAGAAATATGAGGTGGGATAGTAGCAGTATCAGAGATGAACAATTATGTACATTAGCAAAAGCACAATGGTTAGGAAGTTAATTAAACCAAAGATATAACACTTTAGTCGATCACTATGGGAGTTCTGAAACACTGATCTGAAAATATGGTTTTACTCTAATAGCTCAAAACCACGTAAGAACTCGTGTTGTTTTGTTTCTTCATTATGCTTGTTTGGTTTCCCGTAAGACTAGAATTCCAGCAAACTTCACAGGGAACTAACTACTCACTACAACATTATGTTTTTTATTTGCAAGTTTTTGGAATCTCTTCTTTGATTACTTAGCACTGAACAACATTTAGGGCATTCTGGAGATTCTAATCTGAAACGAAAAAAAAAATGCTGAAGTTTTATTTTCATGAAAATCTACAGGGGATGCTGAAAATTTCCTGGTACACTGGCGACAAAGCGAACAAGACAATGACGAGATGTGCCAAGAGTTACTTGTGTTTCCATTCATGCACTAATTCTATTGAAGATCTGCTGTTTATTGTTAGGTAGAACTTCATATCACTCTGGAACTTTTTTTTTTTTAAATTAGAGTATTTTGTTAAACTGATTTTTTCACATACAATAAAATGTTCCTTTAATGTTTTTATTTCATTAGTCAATGTAATGATAAATAATTTGATTTTGATTTTAAATTGAATTTGTCTTTCTAAGTAGAACTGATAGACTTGATTAGATCGACCAATTCAACTAGATTGAATTATTTGATTAGCACGACCCACCCGACTCACTTGGCTTGGTTGACCCACTTAGCTCGACTATCTCACCCGCGCGACTAGCCCACTTAACCCTAACAAGTTTAACATCTTTAGCTTATGTTAAGACTTAAGTCTAGGTCAAAAAGAAGTGGAATTAAATATCATGCTATATGTGATATATATGCCTCTCAACATAATTTACTTGTGAAAGAAAAAGATGAACAACGGACCATATATTCGGTCGACAAGAAATAATAAAAACATATTTAGGATTAGGTCTAGATATACCCCCAAATATATGCTCGATTCCATCACTATCTCACAACCCTTCTCATAGAAGACTCAATAATTAAACATGTCGAAAAGAGGAGCATATTGGTGCACTAGACTAGATAGTGAGTTACATGTGGAAAGGCTGCCCTAATGTAGGTTTGAGAAGATTAAGAGCCTCTCAATGTGGCCTCCTAATTTCCTTGGTCCAACTCTAAGAAAGCAAGGTGCATGCTTCAATCAAGTCGACTCTTATCGCAACTACTTATTTGACTTCTAATCATGATCAAGCCCTCAACTATATCGCTTTCATGCATGCTATATCTTTCTATGAGGAACTACAAGTTACGATATGATGGTAGTCGATAGACCGTAAGCTTAGAGCTTTGGTGGTGAGATTGAGGAAGAAGGTCACTAGTCGTCGTAATATGAATGTATGAAACAAATGAATGTCATGTGATATCGTCTTTTATTATTACATCATAAAATTCAAACTCACTGTACAAATAAATGAGTGTTAATTATTAGATACTCAATGCCATTTAGATTATGATATCCATAGAAGAATTATATATAGCAACTTTTAGTTTCCAAAGATAATTAACCAAAGAACAAATCATTAAGGCATAATATTTTATTCCCTCTAAATCACAAAGTGTTATTAATTTATCTCTTCAACTTTGATTGTAGAAGAATTTGATTTCAATATCTTGTAACTTTATTCAAGATAGATATAGATGCCATCCAATTAAAGCCTAATGCGCGTGCTTCTTCAAATATACTACTCGATAAGAATGACTCATTGGCCAACATTATGAGTGTGCCAAAAATTAATTACCATGATATATATAATATATTCATATACAAGCCAAGTAAAGTCCATATCGAATATTTTAGACGAGATCCTTGGACCCTACAAGGAATCGAACCAACTAAGTGCAAGATGTCTTTGTTGAGCACACATGCCTTTGTTAAACAAATAATTAGAATATGATTAGCGCTTGTCGTATACGGTTAGTTGCCTGAGAGTGCCATTAGATGTCCAACCTATGCCAATTAGGTATCTAGTGACCCATGAGTTAAATTTTCTGAAAGAGTACTCTAAAGTTGATAATTTTTTTAATTAACATAATTAATTTTAAAGTTTTTAAAAGTGTTTAGTTACTTTCTTCCATTGAGGTGATAAATTGTGTTCCGAATTTAATTATTTGATATGTGAATCAGAGAGAGGAAGACCGTCTATTTTTAAAATTAGTAGGTGAAGGTTGGACACATAAAATTACATTTGCAAGTCGAGCTTCATGGACGATGAATATACAAATGTTGCTAAATTGTCGGTCTTAGTGTTACAAAGCACCACTACTATAATGTTGACTTTGCAATCACAATCCAAGTCACTTTGATAATATAAAAGTGATATAAATGTGTGGAGCTCATCCAACATTAAAGATGGAGATCACTTAATGTTAGTATTAGCCTTAGTATTAATTATGAGATAATTGTAAAGGACTTATTTTTTATTATATTTCATTATTAATAAAAGATAAAGTTGGTTATTATATTTATTTCAGTTCAGTGTCGATTGAATAAATATAATAATGTCCTTCGGTAGTAGGTTCTTATCTACAACATATCAATTAGTTAAATTGATAGTGAGATATGTAGATATATATAGAACACTACTCTTAACTATTCCTAGTCAAGCATTAATATACAAGGAC
>JBBMJZ010031171.1:0-10163 GCA_037833815.1 Zingiber zerumbet
AGATCAGGGATATCTTGGAACTAATTGAACCAAGTGGACTTAACTAGGCTTGTCATTTGTCCTGAATGAGATTACTCTTTAGGTGGTGACTTGAGATAGGATAGAGAAATTAATTAATGAGGTAAGATCAGAGATATCTTGGAACTACATATATTATATGCTTGTTGAAATTGAACCAAGTGGCATTAAACTAGGCTTGTAATTTGTCTTGAATTGAAGCAAAAGGTAATTACACTCACCTCAAACCCCCCTCACAGCCCGCCCCCAGGTTATGTGAAGGGAGGTAAATCATGAGTCAGCTTATAGCTGACTGTCAAGTGATTAGAGGGTGGAAGGAGTTTTTTTCGTAATTTGTCCTGAATGATTACTCAGGTGGTGGCTTGAGATTAGATAGAGAAATTAATTAGTGAGGTATGCACAGGGATATCTTGGAACTAATTGAACCAAGTGGACTAAACCAGGTTTGTAATTTGTCCTGAATGAGATTACTCCTTAGGTGGTGACTTGAGATAGGATAAAGAAATTAATTAGTGAGGTAAGATCAGGGATATCTTTGAACTACATATATTTTATGCTTGTTGAAAGTGAACCAGGTGGCACTAAACTAGGCTTGTAATTTGTCCTGATTTTTTTTTTGTCCTGAATGATTACTCAGGTGGTGGCTTGAGATAGGATAGAGAAATTAATTAGTGAGGTATGAACAGGGATATCTTGGAACTACATGTAATATGATTATTGAAATTGAACCAAGCTGGACTAAACAAGGGAGGTAAGTTCTCTTAAATGTTTACTCATTAGGTGGTTGACTGAGATAGGATATGAACTTGAAGAAAATTATATTGGAGTGAAAATTTTGCCTTGCTTGATTGTTTTAGTTTCAGATAGGATATGAACTTATCAGAAGTATATATTGATTAGAAAGTAGTAACAAATTCATCGGGAAGACAGGATAAAAGCAAAATGATGCTTCTTTAATGCTCGTCAGTTAGTAATTCCAGAATATTAATATGTCAGTCTAAGTTTAATGCAGTAATTAATGCATTCTGGACAATACCAGTCGATGGTTGTTGGAACTTTTCACTGATTATATTTCTATAAATGAGCTAGCTAATGTGTTAACTCTTGTTTAATAAGATAATTAAGCTAAATTAAGTTGAGTCTAAAATAAACTAAATTATTGAAATAGTTGTTCAACCTTCTTTTTCAGTTTTCTTTTTTAGCTTAAGCTCAAGCCATTTAGATGTTATTTGAGCTTGTTTACATTTTTTAAACTTTTGGTTGGTTGGTGAACTTGTAATATATTATAAAGTTGTTTGTTTGGTTTGTTGATGAACATGATTAACGAACAAACTTTGTTCGTGAATATGAACGAGTAATATATATTCAAGTTTGTTGATTTAATTCAGTAAGTTGGTAAGTTGATTATCTTTTGTAATTTGAACAACGGACATGAATAAACTCTTGTTCATACAACTCTACTCATCGCATCTCCTTCTACCCTATCACTTTTTGCTAAATAATTCGTAGATATGGCACTACATGTGCAGCAAATGTGCCAAGTTGTTAGGAGAAACAAAGGAAGGAAAAGGATTTCTGTATCCTCCATAATTCTTATCTAGTGTACATGGGTATATCTCTTTGTCCCTTTCTCCTTACCTTGTTACTATATTCCCGATAACTGGGGCCGGTTTAGTTGAGCAGATGGAGAGGAAAAGAAAGGAAGACAATGCGGGAAGAGAGGCTAAGAGAAGAGGAGTTGAAAGTGGGGATATTTGGATTAAGGGATAAAAAAATTCTTTTCAAATAATAATTCTATTGAGACTATTATTAACAATTATTGTAATTTAAGGTTTGTGTTACTAGGGAACACTAAATAAATAAATCGTGTTAGGTAAACCAAATAGATCCTCCTGAGAAAATGTCAAAAATTTCTATTACACCCTTAGATTTGAGAAATTGCAAATGTAGAGAAAGCGTTGCTTTGTTTGCAATAGCAGAGAAAGTTTCACATCGCCGATTGCAATTACCTCCCTTTTCTAGATCTCCGTCAATTTTAAAAATTTCAAATGCTCTTGCATGTCTAACTTGTTGCTTTCAAAGAATATTTGAAAACTATAAAGTAAATCATATTATCTAAAAATAGTCGGTGGGACTACAGTGTCAATCGCACATACTTGACACTCGATCCAACCGGATTTTTTGGCCAAACAGAGAGGCCGAGTGAAGATGAGTTCCGGATATCATTTCTCAATCTGACCTGGTTGCTCTTAGAGTCGATATTTGATTGGACTTTAGAAGGGATTCGGGTGGTTTGCTAGATAAGCATATTAAAGGCCTCCTATTTAATGATCTAACATTCCCTCTTATCGTTTTGTGCAATAGCTATCATATAATCAAGGGAATATTTCCTGTGCCAGCTATACAGTGGAAACTTCTATGCAGAAATTATAGGTCCATTTTAGAAAAGGTGTCAAAGTATCATTATGGTCTGTTCTTTTTTGGCAATGCATCGAGATTCATGCAGAAAGGGAAAATTAACATTATAAAAGGGAGTCTCCACCTATATGCGCAAATACGCTTACGTGTGCAAACTTTACACATACACGGTTCATTTACTATCCTTCATTGCTTTCCACTCGATTATTCACTGACTTGAGTTTTAGAGTGCCTGAGTCGGAGATCTCCTTCCTAGTCCGATTGTTGATGTTTCTTTTGATAGACAGGATTGCTCGGAGCCATTTTTTGCCAACTCAGTTTTTATACGGACTACGGTCAACATCAGAATCATTTATCTAATGTGTTATTTTTTTTTTTCCATTTTGGGATAAGATCAAGCGTCGACGGCAAGAGAGATCGCTTGAGGTGCTATAAATAGTGGTCGTGAAGACGTGTGTTGTTAACATCGGGATCAAATGTGTAGATATTTAGTAAGGTGCACATAAGATTTCGAAGAGCTTGGTGGCTTAACATGATCAAGTTAGTTGGGTTCTATAGGATGACTTGATAAGTTGGTTGGATTGTGATTTATCCATTACTTGGATGACTTGACTTGACCGACGTAGTTAAGTTGGTTCTATTGGACGACTTGATGTAGTTAAGTTTGGCTCTATCGATTACTCGCTGACTATCTATTCTTCTCGCAACTATATGTCTATGGCATACATACTTGTACTTAATCTATCCTAATTAGAGGATGAGCATAAACAACACCTCAAATTAGTATTTTAGACTTTGTAGAGGGAGCAATTGAATACCAAATTCAACAAATGTGTCTTCTGGTTGTCGAGTAATGATTTCTTAGCCATATATCGTGTTTAGAGATGGCATCATTGCCTCTTACGACACAAGGTTCTAAGAGTTGAAGCGAAGGCTAGTCGATGCTCTTATTCATGTCATTTCTTCTCATGTCTACGAATATACTTCCATATATAGACATATCAATCTAGGGATTAGGAGGCGATTCTAATGTAACATGATGATAAAAGGTGAATAATGTAACATGGTGGTAAAAGGTGAATACGTTCGCCTCTAGCGCTTCCGCCAATCCGTCCAAGAGCCAACACAGAAGAGGTAAATCACGGACGACTACTAGCTTTTGGAATAGTGACTAGCACATAAGGGAGACATTTACCTAGGCTTTGTCGAGATTCGAACCCCAGACCTCATAATGACAACACCTTATGCGCTAACCACTAGTCCGTTATGAGGGAACACGATTCTAATGCAACATGAGAGGTTGGGTGGTTGCTTATGTTTTTCAATAGATCAAGAAGCACTAGCGCAAATGCACAACTACATTGTGGATCATCTTGACTAACTTTCGTAATATTTGCATTAAAGATTTAGCATCAGTTTTTTGGTAGAAAAAGATGAAATTCTTAATGAGAGTTTGATTATATTCATCAGTCTTTGCGATAATATCTTATTTCATAATAAGATTACCTACATTAGATATGTTTCGTATGTGTTTACTTTCTTTTAATGGTCATTTGCAAATAAATAGCATTTTAAAATTACAATAATTATAAAAAATAAGTAACCGAATAATATAAAAATATTGATATTCGAGTTCTAGTTTTAAAAATACATGTGATATTCGAATCTCAAAAATATAAATGAATATGACTCGAGCTTGGTTCGTAATGAAATTTGAGCTCGAGTTTGACATGAGTTGTTCAAACTTGATTCAAGCAAAAATGAACTATAATTCAAAATAATCTAAATTTGAATACGATTCGAGCTATTTAAACATATTTACACTAACATTGTAAAAAAATAATAATTAGATTTGAGCCATGAACAATTTAATAAAATATTATAAAATTAAATTCAGTTCAAACACATTATCAAATATGTTCGAGTTTTGTTTGAATTTCGTGATTTTGAATACTAATTAAATATTTTTTTAGACCGGCTCTAAAAATTCGTGAAGAAGTTAGATTTGTTTAATAACCGAGAGGGAGTAGAAGACGAATGGTAGTTGAGAGGGAAACCGAAAACAATAGAAGAAGAATAAGAGAGAGAGACAGAATTCACTTATTTTTCTTTCCCGTCTAACTAAGCTAGAAATTAAAACAATTCTTTTTCTTCTTTCTACTAAATTTCATTTGCTTATAAAAAATATGTCTATTATTCGAGAAAACTAAGACTTTGCTTGTTTCATATCAAATATTTTCTTAAAAAATATATATATTTTAAATTTTTAGTACTTAATGCCATGTAAAATCATGATCAACAAAAAATACATATTGGTAAAAATAAAGACATTTAATTTTAAAAGAAAATCTTTTTTTATCACACCCCTTCGCTATCTTCTCGCTGCCATCCTTTTGTCCCCGTCTATGAGTACTTTGCTCTTATTCTTGAGCCCATTAATGTTGCCTCTCATCCTTGAGCCCATTAATGTTGTTTTTGAGCCCACTTACATAGATCATTTGGCCATGGATATCGTGGGGGTTAGGTTACAATTACATTCGCAGTTTATGGCAGTTTAAGATTATTATTTATATTTTATTTTTTTAAACAATTATTTGAAAATTTATAAATATAAAAAAGTGTGAACTTATTTAAGTTATTTATCTATTTACTTAGGGTAAAGGGATTTAAAGTCACATACTTCATTAGTTATTTCGGTATTAAAATTTTCTATTTTGTTTTTGAAAATGGTATTTATTATTGTATATATCATATAAATCAAATAGTTTTTATAAATTTAATGTTGAATGGACAAAAAGATAAAGCAAGATCAATGAATAATTAAAAGTTTTAAATGTGATTAATAAATATAATAAGTTAAATTTAGCTGCATCAGACAAATATGCTAAAAAAGTGACGTTACAAAAGTAAAATAATTGAACATTAAAGAATTCAAGAAAAACAAGTTTAAAAAATTGACTTTAATAGAAAGATAAAATAGTCTCATATTAAATTTTAAAGTAAATGAATTAATTTATATTTTATTACACCATTAATATTATTAAAATATTATAAATATGTTTAAATAAAAGATTACGATTGAAAAATAAATAAAAAATTATAAATAAATACAAATGAATGGTAGATTTATCGGTTCTTTGGCCCAACCCTTAATCAGTTGGTCTAGAGATGAACCAGTTATGGGTCGAACTCGTTGAATCAGGTCAATAAGTTATTAGTCCATTGACCTAATTTAGGTTTGGAATTAGAATTGGGTCAGACTCGTGGGCAAGTCTACCAACCTAGCCCACTCAAACTTTGAGGCTTTCTCAATTGACTAGCCTACACAAAGAACCTAAATAATTATATATTTTTCTAAAAAACAGACCGGATAAAATAATAATTATTTTAGAGACTTGTTGTTTATATAGATTTTAGATAAGAAATAAAAAAATGCCAAACTTAGAGAAGTCCTCTTGATTTAACCTAAATAAATTAATTCAAAATAAAAATAATACCCAAACAACAACTAAGTAATTATTTAAATATATCTAAAATCCTAAAATATATATAAAAAAATAAGTCCTAATAGAAAACAATTTTAAAAAAATAACAAAAATGAAAAAAAAAATTAGAGTCTCCAAAAAGGTCTTAAATAATTTTATTTATAGTCGTTATAAGTTCAATTCAAGTTAAAAGTTATAATCTATTAAAGTTCACCTTCTCCTCACCAAACAATAACATACTTTTTTTAATAATATAGATATCTAGCTATTCGAACCGACGAATTCTAAAGATAATTTACATATTTTCTAAAAATTTTCTATCAATTATCATAATAAATTTAAAAAGTGTCAAGTGGTTTGACAATCATGGTAAGACTTCTTGAAATTGCCCTGGTTAGAAATTGACCTCAAATGCTCTGATTGATGTCACTTGCGCTGGTGTCCCGGGGGTTAAAAAACCACAACATACTTAGTAGATAAGCAAAGAGTCTTAAACCAACCATACCACTACAACCTCCTTTCCAAAAATAAAGTCTAACCTACTCTTAATCGATTGATGACCATTCGACATGTGTACGATGAACTAGTTAACTCTAATTAATTGCTCCATAATAAAAAGTGAACTAAGGAGACAATCGACTATGTTGATCGCTTACACCCATCCATTAATTAAAACAATTATTCAATCTCTTTTAGTTTGATGCCATGCACCACCACTGCCCTTAAAGTAGTGTTGTTGCATTCATTATTGAACCCTAAAAGTCTTCCTTTAAGGTTAGTTTATCTTTATGCTAATTGTCTTAATTAATAATTAAAAGGATTCGATTCCAAAACTTCAAAATTACTAAAAATCATTGGAGAGAGGAAATGATACAAAATTTGCATGGCACAGATCTCGAAGTCAACTAAACATATAAAAGAAAGAAAAATATATAATAATTAAGGAAAGATAGAAATTATTATACACTAATCATAGTTTATTTGGTGTTCTTATTCGGTAAAAATTGACATGCCTTTTTATTGAAATCATAAAAGAGGCATCTATTTTTATCTTTGAAGCTTCCTCTCATTTTTCATAACTGTCGTGGATATTAATAAATTATATTAGAGTAGCTATGAATTATAACTACTATAATATGAATATTTTATGTTTAATTAATATTGGTTAACATTATATTATAGTAGTATTTTAACTCTTATCAATATTAATAATATTATATTATAACAACTATAATTCATAACTTTTATAACATAGATGTCTTATTTTTATCAGTATATGTCAACATCACATCATAACAACTATAATTTATTTCTAATCAATTATAGTCGGCATTATATTGTTGCACTATAACCTTATAATAATGATGGTGTAGCAGCCGTTATAACAATGTAAAAAGTAAAAGTAATTTTGAAATGTAAAATATGTAGAGATGGGATAAGGTCCCTTTTAGTAACAAATAAAAAGGAGGTATCTTTTGAGTTTTGGCGATTCCAATAAAAAAAAGGTGTGTTTTTTTATTTTTGCCCTTTTTTAGTTTTGGTGGGTTCAGTGTCAGTTTCATGTGTGTTCTAAGTTAATATTTTCTTTTAAAAAATAATAATAATGAGGAAATTTAAAGTTTAATATGGATTTGCCTTAATTATATTTAAGTCAAAACAAAAGAAGATTAACTAACCGACTATTTTGTAACTATTTTTTATTGAATATAAAGAAATCGGCGCCTCGGGGAGCTTAAAATATTAATTTGCTATAAAGAAGCGAATAAAAGATGATTGATGTGTGGATTAGTGAATAATTAATTAGAGAATTAGTGAATAATTAATTAGTGAAGCTTAATTTTATATTAGAGATTATAAAATGAAGGAACGTAGACGACAAGCCAAGTGAGATTAAAATGATTCCACACTTACAATTCTAAAGCATATTTATTTTTTCTTAAATATCTAAAATGTTTTGATTTTCTATTAAATAAATCTCGTTTATATTCGTTCAATAAGTATAAAATACATAAAATAAATAAATGTAAACACTAATATATTTAATTAATTAAAACAGTGTATAAAGAAATTTATTTATTAAATTGTATATAATTTTTTTAATAAAAACTTGAACAAACCCAATAATAATAAATAAACTTGAAGTAAAGATTTGTTGGACTCATTTACACCCCTAGAAATATCTTCAAAAAAAATATTATTATTCTTTAGAAAGAATATATATATATATATATATATGCTAAGATGAAAACGTGATTAGGAAAAATTAAATATTTGTCAGGAGTTGTTAGATCTTGACTGGTTGTGCCAATAATTAATTATCTGATTGTTTATTTATTTATTTTAAAAGTATTTATTTTATTTTATATTTCTTGCTTAGCTATTCACCACCAAGAAATTAAATGCCCTATGGCAGACCAAAAGTATACATTCCACAAAACAATAAATAATTTAATATTTGCACGAAAAAAATATTTAATCTTAATCCTTGTATCAAGCTTCTTGTCCCCCATCATTAAGGAATTAATTAGTGCTAATCTATGTTTTAAATGGCCGACATCCATATTTGTAATTTTATTTTAGAATAATGACAACTACACATTTGATGTTAAATTTATATTTATATAAAAAAATAAAGTAATTATATAATTTTATATTGGCTGTCACACTAGTTGTTAGATTTTGCTCTTAATTTATGTTTTAATTGATTAAAAGTACACCTGCCTTGAAGCTATTTTAGAATTCAAGGTGTTATTTGTTTCTTGCAAGATTTAGATTCAAGGTTAAAAATAGCAAGTCTAGTTAGCGATAATATATATTAATTATAAAAAAATTAACTTCTTATTTATATCCTGATATTGTGTTCGACTATGAAAAATGTTAGGTTGTCTCAGGGTATAACATAGATGGTGAGGTATAATAGTCAATGGTTGATTCTCAGAAAGTGACGATATGTGATTTACGCTACTATACACTTAATACTTGTGTACCTGTATTTAACTTCTTCTATATATGTGGGGTCGATACAAAAGGGCCGTTAAGATAATGGATCTACCTTTTTTATGAAATATGTTATGGTGTAAGCATATGTCATTTATATGATTGATGTAAAATTTGATTGGAGGATACTAGTGATAGAGTTTAGTCGACCTTTTATTTGAAATTTAGCAGTTGATCCTGTCCGAGAGCTGAATCGACGGACGCTGGGGACGTGGCGCTCTCTGCTGGCTCCTCGTACGCTCCGGTGATCCTGCAACAAAATCGAGCCGGGCGGGGTTTCCCGGCGACGGTCCTCCGACGCTCAAGTCAGGCAAGGGAAGAGCAAAAAGGTGGCTCCCCTAGCAGAGATCGCGTACCTCCGGTGAAGTCTGAGGGCTCTTATATAGAGTCATGAGGAGCCGGGTGCATGCACATCGAGACGTACACGTGTCCTGCGCCATACCACAGTATGGTCTTGTCAAAAGAACATACCTAGCGCCATACTGCTACAGTCCGAGCACCTCCCTGATGGGACAGCTGAACATTCCGTCGTACGATTCTGTGTATGGTCGTTGTCAGTAATAGAGGTTACTAGGATGACATCCCAACTGTCCTCTCTTAGTATTCTCTTCCTGAGTCGAGCGTTCAACCGCTCTGCAGGAACCTTACCTCCGCCCGGCTTAGGTATTGGTCTAGCCGGGAAGATTTACGGACATCTGCTCGGACGAGTGTTCTGGGCTTGTTGCTTGGCGCCTTGGCCGGTCGGACAGGCCAGTCGGCCTTGTACCCTTGCCTTACACCACGGCCGAGCGGACCACCCGCTCGGCCCTTCAATCTTTATACCTTAGCGTCGGAAACCCGAGTGCATGGCCAGGGTGCTGTTCCTTCGGCCGGGGGCATGGCCAGACGGTCGGCGTAGGACAGCCGCTCGGCGGGGCACGGGGTTGACGCAACCCTCGTCCGATCGGCCTAACCTCCATTTGACCGTTGACTTCCATGTGTCGTTGACCTTTCGCCCATGAGGGCCCCCTAGCCTTATCGCTGGATCAGCTGGAAAAGCCTATTTTCAGCATTCTAAACCATTTTTAGTTTAGGAAACCATTCCTAACCCCTTGGAACATATTTGTATACACTTAGGGGGAGTTTTCATGATGAAAACAAGGATGGATTGGTTAAGGAAGACTAAGTAGAAGTTTATGGTGAGGTTTGGTTTCATTATTGACGTTTTAGACCTCAAAACTTCTAAATTTGGGTTTTCTAAAGGTT
>JBBMJZ010031194.1:0-10160 GCA_037833815.1 Zingiber zerumbet
GTATTAGGCGACGTGCAACTTTATTCGTGCAATGATCAGGGGCATCCGAATAGAAGGTAACATTGTTACTTTTTATAAAAATCTAACTGTTGTGAATACCCTTCCAGCAAATACACAAGCAGCAATTCAAGAATTAGACCTTGATGAGGAAGAATATTTGCAATAAAAGAGGTGGTTTTTTATTCTATTAATCAATCTTCACAGGCTTTTTCTGAGCAGTTTAGGCCTTTATTAAAGGAGTTGGAGCAATAAGGCTATATTGGGGAAAACCCATTACAGCATTGGGCCAAAAACATAATTCTGTGTTATTTTAGATATTAAAAATCCAGATTTCATCATTGACGACCAGCCTATCAAACATTTAACTCCCACACAAAAGTCTGCTTTTACTAAGCATATTGATGCATTAATTAAGCTCAAAGTCATACAGCCAAGCTAGAGTCGTCATCGTACTACTGCAATTATTGTTAATTCCAAAACGACTATTGATCCCACTACGGGGAAGGAAACAAAGAGTAAAGAAAGAATGGTCTTTAATTACAAACGATTAACTAATAAAGACCAATATAGCCTGCCAGGAATCAACACAATTCCAACACAATTCTGTAGAAGGTTGGCACAAGTTCTATATATTCAAAATTCGATTTAAAAAGTGATTTTCATCAAGTTGCAATGCACCCAGAGTCCATTGAATGGACGTCCTTCTGGGTACCAGATGGGCTTTATGAATGGCTAGTCATGCCTTTTGGCCTTAAAAATGCACCTGCAATATTTCAGAGAAAAATGGATACATGTTTTAAAGGCACAGAGGATTTCATAGCCGTATACATAGATGACATATTGGTCTTCTCAAAATCAGAACAAAAGCATGCAAAGCATTTGAAGATTATGCTTACTATCTGTCAGGAAAATGGATTAATCCTTAGTCCAACAAAGCCAAAAATCGCAGTTCCAGAAATAGAGTTTCTGGGCGCTGTAATAGGCAATAGGTAGATTAAGCTTCAGCCTCATATCATCACAAAAATCACTGAATTCCAAGAAGAAGACCTTATGACCAAGAAAGGGATGCGTTTATGGCTAGGTATCCTTAATTATGCAAGGAATTATATTCCTAATCTTGGTAAATTACTTAGTCCTGTATACGCAAAAATAAGCCTGATAAGCGAATGAACTCCCAGGACTGATCACTAGTGAAGAAAATCAAGGAAACAGTCTGTAATCTCCCTCAATTAGAAATACCTCCCGAGGAAAATTTTATTATTTTTGAAACTGATGACTACTCTGATGGTTGGAGAGGAGTTTGCAAATGGAAAAATTATAAGTTTGACCCCCGATCCCTAGAAAAGGTATGTGCTTATGCCAGTGGTAAATTCTCACCACCAAAGTCCACCATAAACGCTGAAATCTATGCTGTAATGAACACCCTGGAAGCATTAAAAATCTACTACCTTGACAAAAGAGAATTGATCATCCGAACCGGCTGCCAGGCTATTATTAGCTTTTTCGGAAAAACAACAACCAACAAGCCTTCAAGAATTCGTTGGCTTGCATTTACAAACTACATAACAGGCACCAGCATCCCTATTAAATTCGAACATATTAAAGACAGGGACAATTTACTTATGGATTCTTTATCGACTAATTACTTACCTTACTGTTTCAGAATAGTCGGAAGCAGTTCTCAATGGTCTGGGGTTAATCCCCCAGGCTCTCCAAGAAGTCCAGCAAGCACCAACACCGAAAGCAGATGCGAGTCTTTTGGAAGCCCTCAACAGTCTCTTCTCGTTGGTTGAGCAATACCAGCAGATGCTCAAACCACAATCATACCTTGTCAGCCTGGAGGCTGATAACAAAAGATGACAAGAACTGCATCAAATACAGCAACAAATTGCAGTTCAGGCACAAAACGCACTCCAACAACTACGTATAATACACATGCTCAAAGTACGAGAGTGTTCGTCTCTGAGTACAAAAAATAATTGGTGGTATGATTGGTTACCAGCAACAAAACAAATTGACCAACCGCTGGAAAGAACAACATATCTACTCAGTGATGCGGTGCGACGGATGTTCAACTTTGAAGTTTAAAGTTTTAGCAGTATGCATGTTGTAAAGGAATCTAATCCTACTTTAGTTTGCTTTATGTGCTGTAAAGAAAGGAATATATTCCTTCTACTTAATAAGTGTTAGGTGTGCTGTAAAGGAAGGAATCTAATCCTTCTTTAAGTCATGTATATAAAGTGTGTTGTAAAAGAAGAAATCTGATCCTTCTTTAAGTCATGTCCATAAGTAAAGTTAAGACACCTCATAATATTCGATCTTATCAGATGATGGAAAATCTTGTCGATGGGGTCCACTGAGCACCCGAGGCTTTCTCCTTCTCTCTATATAAGACGAATAGAGGAGCCTTTGCAAGGCATTCAAGCCTCACTTGAGTCTTAGGCAAGTTTTCTAAAGTAAGAAGCGTCTGTAATTTAGTAAATTCTAAGTTTTTATCCTTTTACTTCAATCCTTCTTCCACGTTTCCTTTTTCATTTTTGGTAATGTAAGGTTCGAATTTCTGGTTTGTTTTTCTCTTCCACATTAGTGCAATTCTTCTTTCTAAATTTTTTTATTCCAACAAAGTTGTATCTTATGGCTAATGGAGGTATGACTCCTTTCCAAATTCCGATGCTCAAGGCGAGTAATTATGATAATTGAAGTATCAAGTTGAAGGCGCTTCTTTGAGCTCAAGATGTTTCAGAGGTTATGAAAAAAAGGCTACGATGAGCTGCGTGATGACTCGACGCTATCTCCACCTAAAAAAGACGGTCTAAGAGATTTAAGAAAAAGAGACAAGAAAGCTCTCTTCCTCATTTATCAAGCTTTAGATGGGGATGGTTTTGAGAAAATCTCAAGTGCTACGACCAAGCAAGCATGGGAAAAACTCTAAGTCTTGTATCAAGGAGAAGAAAAGGTGAAAAAAAATACGTCTTCAGACATTAAGAAGTCAATTTGATTCTCTTCGCATGAAGGCGAGTTGGTATTTGCTTATTTTTCTAGTCTCTACCATATCTAATCAACTAAAGAGAAATGGTGAGAAACTATATGAAGTAACTATCATTGAGAAAATTCTTCGATCATTGGATTCAAGATTTGGTAGTATTACAACCATCATCGAAGAGACCGAAGATCTACAAGTCATAACGATAGAACAACTCTTGAGTTCATTACAAGCCCATGAAAAAAAGAAGAAAATTAATGCAGAGATTAACAACTTCTTAAGACTTCTCTTCAGCCAACTAAGAAGGATGAAAGCTTCTCTAGCAATAGAAGTCAACGTGAAAGAGGTCATGGATATGGACGAGATCGTGCTAGTGAACAAGGATGGGTTTCCAATAACAATAAAAAAGGACAAAATTCAACAAGAGGAAGCGGAAAAGGATACACAATTTTGAGGTACGATAACTCGCTAGTTAAATGCTACAATTGTGACAAATTTAGACATTATGCTAAAGAATGTAGATCGCCCAAGAAATAAAGTATATGAAAGCGCAAATTATATGGAAGAAAGTGTTGGTGCAATCGACGACATCTAGGGTTTTGATGTTTGTCTGACAATTTGTTTAATGTTTGTTAGGTGAGTAGTCTACAGAGTAACTACAAGGGTGAGAAAACCAACCGAAGTTTTTCTGAACCGACCGAACTTTTCAAAAAAAAAAAAGCCAAACCGACCAAACAGATAAAGCATCGGATAATTAGGTTTTTGACCGAAATAACCAAATTTTCCAGTTTGGTTTGATCTCGTTCCAGTTTGGTTTGGTTTAGTTAAAGGTCTGGTTTGATTAGGTTTGGTTCCGGTTTGGTTCGGTTCAACTCATAATATTGGTTCAATTTAGTTTGGTTTGGTTCCAACTTAGATTGGTTCAACTGATAATAGTGGGTTAATCGAATTTTGATTTTCAAAACCGAAACTGAACCAATTAAACTGATATTTCTAAAAAAAATAAATTTTCGAATTAACCGAACCAAACTTTTAATTTCGGTCGGTTAATTCAGTTTAACCGAGCTTTTACTCACCCCTACTACTGAATGACTGCAATGGTGAGTAGTCTACGGAGTGATTACATGGATAAGTAATCTACCGAGTGACTAGCAAATTTAAACAAGTCAAGGTGACCTGATGCTTGGCAAAAGGAAAATCCTAGAGAAGGTAAGCATAGGTAATGATAAGTCATAGGAGTGAACTCGAAGCAAAGTGAAAGTCCTAGTGAGTAAAATTAGGCCCTAGTGAGTGAAACTAAGTGGTGAAAGTCCTAATAAGTGAAGTCAGGCAGTGGAAAGTCATAGTGAGCGAAACTAGGCAATGGAAACCCTACGGGAAGGTAACCCTAGGTAATGAGAAGTCTTGGAGAAGTGCACTCCAAGCATATGTGACCGAATGGTTTCCGGTTTACCGTGCACGGTCGACCGGACCAATGGATTTTAGTAAACCCAAGTATAGTTTTACCAATACTATTTTTCATTACTATTATTGTTGTTGTCCTAATTTAGCATTGTAGAAAAAGTTTTATTGTCCAGCAGAGAAAGTCCAAACAGATCTGTAGGACTAGATGTTTAGCAGGTGAGTTGAGGTAAGCTCCTCGAGAGAGCATAGTGAGATCATGTCCCGGTAGGGACAAACCTTAGACGTTGATCCAACTAAAATAACTAGGAGGTTTCTAAGTTGAGATCAAGACAGTCCTAATTATCTCATTCATGCATTTATATATCTGTCTAACTCTGTTTTGCTGGACTATTAGTATATTATTGTTGTGTTAACTTTGTTTTGCATATTAAATAGGGTTTGAATTGACTGAGGGTTCGGTCGACCGAATAGGAGGTTCAGTCAACCGATCTGGCTAGCGTGACATAGATACGAGCATGTTCTGCAAACTTGGAAACATAGTGTTATCGGTCAATCAAAACCTTAGATCAATCAACCGATCCATAAAAGAAAATGAAAGACGATCAAATCAGATCTCATAGGAAAGAAAATCCAGAGGTTCGGTCAATGGATAAGCTTGATCAGTCAACCGAACAACATGATTTATGGGATCAGACGGATCAGATCAAAGCAAAGAAGGAAATGAGCGAGGTTCAATTGACGGATAGATGGATAAGTCGACTGAAAGGATTAGTCAACCGAACGTAGATTCAGTCGACTAAATAGTGTCTATAAAAGAAGGCCTCGGGGTCCAAGCTGATGTATTCGATTACTCTTTGCTTCATTTTGTTCCTGCTCCTGCAAGTGCAGATACTTCTATGCTAAGAGGCTCACCAACAACTATGCTCAACCTTTTACTATTGTTGTCGGTACTTTATTTTTATACTTGCACTTATTCATTGAAGATAGTAGTATTGTTACTATCACAAATTTGCTTCTTCGGAAGAACTATATTAGATTGCCCATCGAAAGCGATCAAAGATCGTGAGCCTTAGAGTAGTAATCACTGGACTAAAACTAAGAGAAACTGACTGAGTCTTTGTCTCTTTTTTTATTCCGCTGCTATTCACTTTAATCCGGTTTTACACAAGAAAAGAAATGATTTAAAACGAACGACATTCACCCCTCCCTCCCTCGTCTATTACGATCCAACAGAAAAAAGAGAATAAGATGACACCCTATTGCTAGCATACAAAGATAATGAAAGAGGCAAAGATACAATGTGATATCTCGACACTGATGCAAGCAATCATATGTGTGGAAAAAGAATCATGTTCATAGAACTTGATGAATCAGTTGGTGGCAATATATCTTTTGGAGATGAATGAAAGATTGACATAAAAGGCAAAGGTCACTCTTATCCGCTTGAAGAATGGAAAACATCAATTTATTTCAAATGTTTTCTTTGTGTCAAATATAAAGAGCAACATCTTGAGCTTAGGGCAACTCTTAGGTGTCAATGTCAAGAAGTAAAATGTTCTTGCTTAATATTCAAAATAATATTGTCAAGTGTCTCAAAGCTTGCTACAAAGACACCACCTAGTTATGACATCTTCAATTTGGGTATCTCAATTTCGGAGGACTAGAATTGCTCTTAAAGAAGGAGATGATGAAAGGACTACCTTACATCAAACATCCTAATCAATTATGTGAAGCATGTCTACTTGGGAAGCATTTTAGGAAAAGCTTTCCAAAGGAGTCAAGTTCAAGAGCCCAAAAGTCGCTTGATAAAAAAAAAATAAATCCACTACCTTAAGGCTCCCCTAGTACTAGCCCCACAAATATGGAGGAAGGTAAATGCAGGTACACAGACGGAAGGCGTATGGTGGGGTAAACCATACAAGTCATAAATTGACCCTTGACGATCACGCCAAAAATATCATGCGTTCACCATCTGTGCTACGCCCTAGGACGCTCGAAAGATGCTTGAGCTCATACACATGGATGTTTGCACCCCGATAAAACCAAGTTCACTTGCTAAGAATAATTATTTCCTTCTTTTCATAGATAATTTTTCTCGAAAAACTTGGGTGTATTTCTTAAAACAAAAATCAGAGGTTTTTGGAGTATTCAATAAATTTAAGGCTATTATGGAAAAGGAGTGTGGTCTCAAGATCAAAGTCATGTGATATGATCAAAGAGGAGAATTTACCTCAAAAGAATTTCAAGAATTCTATAAATAACAGTTCCAAAATCCCCTCAACAAAATGGAGTGGCAGAAAGAAAGAACAAAATCATCCTTGACATAGCAAGGAGCATGCTTAAAAGCAAAAGACGGCTAAAGGAATTATGGGCAAAAGCAGATGCATTTGCGGCATACTTAGAAAATTGATCACCAACAAGGAGTGTGTGTGCATGAAGTGGAAGGAAGCCTGGAAACTCTCATCTGAAAGTTTTTGGAAGTACATCCCACATTCATGTACCTGACAAAGCAAGATGCAAGAAGCAAGTTGAATGATAAGAGCAAGAAGTTCATTTTTATTGGCTATGACACCAACTCAAAAGGGTATAAGCTATACAATCTAGATTCTGAGAAGACAATCATTAGTCGTGATATCATATTTGCTGAATAAGAAGAATGGAATTGGGAATCTCAAGATGAAGACTATAACTTCTTCCCATACTTTGAAGAAGAAAATATGAAGCAACTAAGGATGGAGCAAACAAGAGAGGAGCCTACTACTCCACTAGTAACACTGAATTCAAGTACTCAAGAAAATTCATCTACATCAACTTCAAGTGAAAGTACCACGCTCCAAGAGTTTACAAGACCTTTATGAGGTAACTGAGAATCAAGATAATCTTACTCTATGTTGTCTCTTTGCCGATTGCGAGCCTATGGATTTCTAAGGAGCTATAAAGAGCAAAAAAAATGGAAAGATGCAATGGATGAAGAAATTAAGGCAATTGAGAAGAATGATACATGAGATATAACTCCACTTCTTGAAGGACATAAGGCAATTGGTGTGAAGTGGGTGTACAAAATAAAGAACAATGTCAAAGGAAAAGTTGAAAGATACAAAGCAAGATTGGTGGCAAAAGCTTATAGTCAAAGAGTCGATATTAACTATGATAAGGTATTTTCTCCTTGCTCGATTAGAAACTATCAAACTAATCTTTTCTTTAGCAACTTAAAATAAGTAGAGAATACATCAAATGGATGTAACATTTGCTTTCTTAAATGGAATTCTCGAATAAGAAGTTTATATTCAGTAACCATCAGGTTATGAATTTAAAGGTCAAGAAGACAAAGTTCTAAAATTGAAAAAAGGCTCTCTATGGGCTAAAGCAAGCACCAAGGGCATGGAATAGCCGAATAGACAAGTACTTGCAAAAGAAAGACTTCATCAAATGTCTGTATGAACATGTATTATACATTCAGAATAAGAATAAAGATATTTTGATCGTCTGCCTATAGGTTGATGACTGGATCTTCACTAAAAGCAATCCAAGTATGTTTGGAGAATTCAAAGAAACGATAAGGAATGAGGTTGAGATGACTGATATGGGCTCATGGCATACTTACTATTTGGGCATCGAAGTGAACCAAAGGGGAGATAGAATCTTTATCCCATAAGAGGGTTATTCGAAAGCGATATTAAAGAAATTCAAGATGGATAACAGCAAGCCCATAAATACCCCAATAGAATGTGGAATCAAGCTATCAAAGCATAATGAAGGAGAAAGAGTTAACCCAACATTTTTCAAGAGCTTCATTGGAAGCTTACAATACTTGACATGCACAAGGCTTGATATTCTTTATGGTGTTGGACTTGTAAGCCACTGCATGGAGGCTCCAACTACCAACCATTTTAAAGTTGCTAAGAGAATTTTGCACTATATTAAGAGTACAATAGATTTTGGGTTGTTTTATTCATCATCTAACAATTTCAAACTTGAAGGATATAAAGATAATGATTAGGGTGGAGATATGGATAATAGAAAATGTATAGATTTGTGTTCTTTTAGTTGGATGTCGAAGAAACAACCTGTTGTCATACTTTCTACTTGTGAAGAGGAGTATATGGTTGTGACTTCGTGTGTTTAACATGCTATTTGGCTCAAAAATTTGTTGAAATAGCACAAGAAAAAGGCAACCAAGATTTGAGTTGGTAACAAGTTTGCGATAGCACTAGCAAACAATCCAGTCTTCCATGATAGAAGCAAACACATCGATACGCGCTATCACTATATTAGAGAGTGTATCATAAGAAAAGAGGTGTGAGTGGAATACACAAAGTCTCGAGATCAAGTTGTTGATATCTTCACCAAGCCACTCAAATTAAAAAATTTTATTAAGATGTGAAGTTTGTTTGAAGTTGCAAAATCAAGTTTAAGAGGGAGTGTTGAAAATTAAAATTGATTTTGATTTTGTGATATTGGAAAAGCGTAGCGTATTGAGTTAGTGGACTCATGATGTGACGAATAGTTGTACTAGTAGTGGTATATATTCAATGTATTTGCATTAATAGAGTTAGTGTGGATAAAATAGTAGAGTTAGTGGTTTATGTTATTAGCAAATAAATATGTTAGTTGTTTAGGAATGAGAAATATTGAATTTTTTAGGTTCACGTTTCCTAGTTTTATTCTCTTCCACATAGTGCAATTCTTCTTCCTAAACTTTTTTATTTGGCACAGTTGACCAACTTGCAAGTGGTATTATTGTAATAAATCATGGATTGATTCTCAGCGTGTGTGAAATGCATCACAAGACCCAATGTAAAGAGCCACAGTGTTGGGTAAAGTCCCCGTGATTTCTCTTCTTTCTAAATTGTATGGGATAGTCCTGAAGGAGCTCCGGAGTGAGAGTTATCACCTTTTGCTGGAATCAACCACCAAAGAATTATTATATTGTAATATCCAAATACCTAATATAAAAAAAAATTAATCACCAAAGAATTTACCTTTCTCTCTTAAGTGTCAAATATCACCCCACCATGGTGGTAAGAAAACCTTATTCAACTTTGTATACCTGGATTAAAAAAAAAAACTTCGCTACTAGACATCAATTTCTTAATATTCTCATTATAATATATAACACATCATGGAGCTCAGAGGTCATCTTTAGGATCACTTTACACTAGCTCTTGATGTCTAAAATGGTCGAGTTTCATAAGAACAACTTTTTTCCATTTTTATATTTTTAATTGCAGTAACTTCATATTAGAGCATACATGTCTAGGATACTAGTATCGATCCACCACCGTCTTGAGTTTGAAACTGTTAAAATAAAAACCTCGTGTAAATATGGATACCACGGGTTAGGTTTTTTATAGAAAAGATGTATGTTACATAATTACAGAAATACCCTTATAAATATATGACATTTTCTAACATAAATATATGACATATTCTAACATTCCCCCTCAAGCTGGAGAATATAGATTATATGCACCAAGCTTATTACATATGTAATCAATTCGGGGACCTCTCAGTGACTTAATGAATATATCTGCTAGTTGATCATGTGAATTGACAAAACTAGTAGATATTTCTCCAGATATGACTTTCTCTCTGATAAAGTGACAGTCAACTTCAATATGCTTTGTCCTCTCATGGAAGACTGGATTTGAGGCAATATGCATAGCGACCTGGTTGTCACATATGAGTGGCATTTATGTAACCTCTCCAAACCTTAGTTCCTGAAGCAACTGTTTTAACCATATAAGTTCTTGACTAGCAATAGCCATAGCTC
>JBBMJZ010031227.1:0-10159 GCA_037833815.1 Zingiber zerumbet
GCTCCAAACGATCCATCAGAGCTTCCCCCAAATTTGGCAACACCAAGATCCTCATGTGTGTTTCACCAAGTTCTGCATGACTCAAATGCACATATCAAACCAATATAAAATCTAACTTAAACTCTTTGATACGCACATCAAAGCCATGATTATACCCAATCAAATCTAAGTTAATTGCGCCTACACTTACTACTCAAGAGGGTAACAGAAGTATTAACTATTGTTAATGATGATTTCGTAACCTCTCAGATAGTAAAGGTCGATCATTGAGGGTCGACGGCTATCATTAAGCCTTGGGCATTGAGCGACCTTTACTCGGCGTTCAATGCATATGAGGGATGATGCTCCTATATAAGGAGACCATGGTCTTGTGCAGGAGAGTAGTGATGCAGAAGTGAAAGTTATACCAAAGAAGAGAAACTTCATCCACATTCATTCCCCAAATCTTTTCTTCGTCGTGTAATACTCAGTGGTTTATCCGTGATAACAATAAGGTACTTTCTCAGTTACTTGGTTGTGTATGTGGTTTTACGATTGTATCTTGGGAAATGAACATCCATCATAAACTCAAAGTACAGCTGGAAGAGGATAAATTTGTTTTAAGGAAACTACTTGAAAGTAGACCTCAATGGTCGAGAATCTACACTGGGGAGTTAGGAATTTGCACTCGGACTCAACAATTGGGAGTCTGCACTCAAATTCGGTTGTCAAAAGTCTCAACTCAAGAGTCGGGAGTCTACACTCAGACTCGACACTTAGACTCAATAGTTAGGAGTCTACACTGTTGGGAGTAGAGAGTTTGCGCTCGAACTTGGCAATCGGTAGTCTACACTCAGGCATACAAGGTAGCCCAATTTTTTAGCCAACTTAGTCATCCTAAGCAATTATTCATTCTCTACTTGGCAACTTAAGATTATCCGTTTAGGTCAACTCAATAAATAAGTTTGAATTTAGTTTTTTGGAAATTTAGATTTTTTTTCCCTTTATCTCTGTCTACAAAATTGTCTAAAAATCTTAAAACAAATTCGGTTCTATTGAGATGACTACAGAAATTGGAGATGCAATAGGCTCAACACGTAACAACCCTCTCCACCCCGATTAAAATTTTTTCAATCAATCATGGGGAAAGGCCAGAGAAGTTCACTGGATTGAATTTCAAGAGGTAGTAGCAGAAGATGTTCTTCTACCTGATCATGCTCACTCTGGCTCGGTACTTGACCGAGGACCCTCCCAAGCATATTGAAGATACTGATATTCAAACCATCAGTGCAGTAGAGGCATGGACGCATAACGAGTTTCTATGCCGAAACTACATCTTCAACTGCCTTGTCGACTCATTGTATGTTGTGTACAATACAAAGAGAACGACCAAAAAGTTGTAGCAATCCTTGGAAAAGAAGTACAAGATGGAGGTTGTGGGGGATAAGAAATTTATTGTGGATAATTTCTGGACTACAAGATGGTTGACTCTAAGACTGTGATCACCCAAGTTCAAGAGGTTCAAATGATCTTGCATGAGATCTAGGGGTGTCAATTTGGGTGGATTAGGGTCAAATTGAAGATCATTTTTTTTTTTAAAAAAAAACCCAATTCAAACTTAACCTGAACCCCACTCTAACCCGAAACATATAAATTCAAACCCAAGACCTATAGATTCGAACCCAAACCTATTCTAACCTGGCCAAACCACCAACCCAATTTAATTTTTTGAAATTATTCTTTTTTAATAAAATAATTAAATATAAATTCAAAGCGCATAATAATATTTTAATTTAAATACATAATAGCAAATCTTGTTTAAATATGATAATTATATTTCATGCGTTTTAATATTTAAATTTAAGAGTTTAAATATTTAGTTGTCTAAACACTTGTTGGCCTGCTGCTGTTAAAGATCTGTTGTGTTGGAATTTCTTGATGTTGTTGATTTCTAGTTGTTGCTGGAAATATTCACAGCAGTTCCTACTTCAAGGATTGTTGATCAGTATTTTTTAAACCTTATTTTGATATTTGATTGATGCATTATGAATGCAACCCTAAAGATATGCAAAAGATAAGTATCATCTACAGAGAAAAGTGGAACAAACAGAAGCTCCTTCGAATTTGGGTACTGAGTAAGAAATCTAGACAGAGGAAGTTGTGTTAGAATTGCTGCCATTGAATTCTGGAAATCAGTGATCAGCCTTAAACACTTCACTTAAACCCTTCACTGATCAGAAATTCCTTTGCTACCATTATTTTCTGTTGTTGCTGCTCAAATATCAATTTTGTTTGTCTCTCCAACCATACAAGAAGAGGAACTTCCTTTGCTATAAAAAAACATGGTAAAACCATTTACAAGGAAAATTAGAGACTTACAGAGTCACAGAAGTGAAACAGCTGATGATGTACCAACTTAAACCTATTGTGTACTAAATTCTCCTTGCAGTTTCTTATCAGGAAACATTAGAGTTTGTTCCTTCAATTGTCATTTGGTGCTCTATTCTCTCAAAGTGCCTTTTGGGGGGAAAAAAAAACCCTACAGATTTATAGAAATGGTTTCTGAAACTTTGTCCAAACAGAACTAGAAATTGCTGCTATTGAATTCTAGAATTTAGAAGAACAAGTTCAGAATGGTACAAGTAATGCTGGGAAAAATGTTTAGAAAATTTAAATCTTTCACAAAATAAATATTACAAGATGAAAATTTATGATATCAAAATAAAACAGTCTTCAAGCTTCACAAAATAATTTTCAAGTTTAAAGCTCCACTTCTTCATCGTTTTACTCCTTTTATGTACGAACCAAACCTTGAAACAATGTATGAAATAAATAAAATAAAATCTAAAAGATTTTTAAAAACCTTTAATAAACAAACTTTAACGATTTAACCTACTTTTCATTAGAATCATCAATCATTTGTTACAGTAGTTTTTATCTAGCATCCTCATTTGTGAATAAATTCATAATATTTTTTGTCAAATCATTCAACTCCAACTCAATAGTTTCTAAAAAAAAATATTAGTAAAACAAATAACTTTAAAATGAAAATAAAAAAAACAAACAACTTACCTTTCTCTCCAACTAACCAATCTCTAAAACAAATTAATGCCTCAACAACATCAGGCTTCATTGCACTGCAATATTGGTCAAGTATCCTACCACCGATGCAAAAAGCCGATTCAGAAGAAACTGTAGAAATTGGAACACTCAAGATATCTCCGGCCTTTCGTGCAAGGTCAAGATACCAAAATTGGTGAGCTTTCTAGAACCCGAGAACATCCATTTTTGCTATTATGTCAATTCTTGGTTCTTCCAAATAGAGCTTAAATACTCTTTTGAGCTATGCCAATGAATTCTAGATTTTGAAGGGTGTCAAATTCCTATATCATAAATGAAATGTCTTGGTAACAAGAAGTAAAAAAATAGTGAGAAAAAGCAAACATTATCAGCAGTACCTTCAAAACACCCATGCATCCACTACCTAAATTTAAAACAAGAGAAGCATTATCATCAATGCCACTATAAGAACTTGAAGATGCACTGCTAATATTTAGCTTGGAAGTAATACCCATATGCATATATTCCTTAAACAAAGAAATCAATTTGGATCTTATAAGACTTAATTCATTATTGCCATGTCCATATAACTTGTAATAAAACTCAACAAGCTGCATTTTGAACCTCGAATCGACTATCACAGCAATGACAAACAAAATATTATAATCTTTCCCATACTTATCAAATTTCTAAAACATTTGATTGTCCATTGGTCTCATGAAATCATTAGAGCTTTACAAGGCTTGACTTATTGTTAACTAAACCGTAATGACACGAGGAAAGTAAAGGTTGGCCATAGGATATTTCACTCCAGAAAATAAAGTTGTTAACAAAGATTTTTTTTCAACTTTTCCCCACTCATCAACCGATGGACAATGTGTGAAATTAGTATCAGCCAACCCAAATGATTAAAAGCATGTCGATATACATGGCACTAGAAAGCATCAAATACGTAGAATTCCATCTAGTAGGAACATCTTGCCTCAGTAGTTTCTTAGAATCAATTGAAGTTTGGGTAACAAATTCTATAAACTTTTACTTTCTCACTTGACTGCCTTTCACATACATTACACATTCACGAATCTTATCAATAGAACTATCAATTCTTTTTAAACCTTCTTGCACAATTAAATTGAGAATGTATGCACAACAACAAACATGTAAAAACTCACTCCCACTTACTAATGAACAATTTAAACCAAGTTGATCCCTTAAAAGGCCAACAAACATATAATTTGCAACAAAATTGTCTAATGTAATTGTTAAAACCTTTCTCAGAATTCCCTAAACATTGAAGAAACTATTAATTTTATCCCACATGCAATACCAAAGTGGGGGGAAGGCAGGTAAGAGAAGTTGATAATCCTTTTTTTTTTTTTTTTCAAAACCCAATTAGAATCAATGAAATGTGATGTCAAGCATATAAAATGACCAGTGGCAATAGAAGTCCACAAATCAGAAGTGAAACAAATTTTTCTAGGGCATGAACATATTTCTTGAGCTCCACAAACTAAAATGATAAATCATGCCTCATAATTATTAAGATTAGCAACTCTCCAAATCAGTCTTGGTTGAACTTTTGTGACATAATGGCAAGACTTTTATCACCTTGTTTTAACAAAGCTTGAGCAATATCACTAGTTTTCTATCTAGGACACTGATTAAAGATATGACATCGGAGATTACCTGTACCCATGCTACTTTCCACTTTATATGTAATCTCACAAGCTTTAGATTTGCAATGCAAATCTTCTCCCTCTATTTTGGGAAGTATCTCAAAATATTGCCACCACTTTGATTTCAAGAGTCTCTTTCATTTGCCACTTCTAGTGTTAGAGGCCTTGCCTTGCAAACACATTTCTTCATCTGCATCTAAATCCCTCATAGTCATAGATACAGCTGGTGCACCCACTAGTCCCCCCTCCTCACTATCCTCCTCTTGATCTAGATCAATAGGTTATGAATTCATTTTGTCAATGATAATGTTAGGGAAACCAGGAAAGAAAGAATCATAGAAGTCAAAACCATGGCCCAACCCCTGCTAACTGTAGCATGTAGCCCTAAAAGGCTAAAACTTTAAATACAAAAAAGGATCGGGTTGGTCCGAATGGGTTCAGGTTGATGGGTGACTTGATTCTTAATTCAGGTCAACTTGGGCCAACCCGAACCCAATCTAAATTTTTTTTTTGGTCCAACCCGATCTGACCCGAACCCTAACCCAATATTTTGTTGGGACACTTTGGAGCTGGGGGGGGGGGGGAGTTGAATCGCTCGCTTCGCATTGATGATGATCTTGCAGTGGAATACTCGAAGCAAACTTCTCTAATACTAACGCCAAAGATTTACTTAATATCCACCTCAAACAAGGTCACTAATCCAAGGATCCGACCCTCATTCACACATCCACTATCAAAAACACTCCTTCTCAGAAACAATCTAGAGGCGGAGAAGCCTCTTACAAACTCACACACAGAAATACAAGAAGAAGCCAATACAATATGAAATCGTACAAGATTTACAACAAATGCAACCCTAACTTTTTTACTTCTTCCTTGTAGACACCTCTTGATCAACTTGGAAGTGTAGCAACACTTCTCTCTAAGTCTCCAAGAATCTGGTGTGAAGTCGTGTGCTGGGTGAAGAGAGTAGAAGAGAAGGACTATGAAACAGTGATCGAAAAAACCTTTTCTAGGCTTACCGTTATCCCCTTGATAGATTACCACGTTAGCAACCTGCATAAATGGCTATATTTTCAACCTTAATCAACTACCATAGTCAATTAGGCCTTGCTGAATCTATTAGCCAAATCGATTCAGCAACATTCTGTTTGATCATGAGAAATAGCTTAAGCAATCAACTTAATCGCTTTAGCTTCGAACATAACCATTTTGTTCGAAGCAAAATGCACTGTAAGCGATTACCCTAATTGCTTATGGTGTCCTAATCGATTACACCAATCGATTAGAAGGCTTTTCTCATGATTCCAAGCTTAAGTGATTACCCTAATCGATTAAGCTTCTGCAATCAACTAACCTAGTCTATTACTAAACCCTAACCTTCAAACCTAAGTCTAGGATTCCCTTACCAAACATCCGATCAACCTTGACCTATTAGGACTCCTCATTGCCTATGATCTGGTCAACCTTGACTTGCTGGGACTTGTTCACCAAGTGTATGGTCAATCCTTTGACCCACTTAGACTTTTCTCTTTATGCCAAGTATCCGGTCAATCCTTTGACCTACTTGGAATTCCAATCACTAGGTGTCCGACCAAACTTGATCTACTTGGATTTTCACATGTCTGGTTTTACTCACCAAGATTTTTCATACTGTTTAGCTTCACTCACTAGGACTTTCACTTGGCTTCACTCACCAGGATTTTCCTTCTGCCTAGCTTCACTTACTAGGGCTTTCCATCTGCATAGTTTCACACACTAGGGATTTTCACCTGGTTTTACTCACTAGGATTTTTCAACTGCTAACTTCACTCACTAGGGCTTTCCAGTTGTTTGGCTTCACTCATTAGGACTTAACCACCAAGTATCCGGTCAACACTGACCCACTTAGATTTTTATCTTCTACCAACCTTTCCATTGGACTTGCTCTTGCCTAATCTCTAGTTAGGAATTTCTAGTCAAGTATCTGGTCAACCTTGACCTACTTAACTTTTTTTCAACTAAACTGGTCAACCATTGACCAGAGGAGAATTGTACCAACAATCTCTCCAATAGACGATTGCACCTGCAATCTCTATATATTGTCAAATATCAAAACTCAAATATTAAGACTCAAGCTTGTCAGCCTGGTAAACCTTGACCTAAGGAAATTGTACCAACAATCTTCCCCTTTTTGATGTTTGACAATACGTTTAAGTTAGGCTAATCCCATAATTTCAACTTCTTCTTCATGTCAATGCATGAATGAGAGTTTCCTTCATTCTCTCTCTTTCCAAGAGGGAAAACTCCCCCTTTGATTAATGAAGGCCTAACTTAAACCCTATATTATCACCATTTGGCACACATCAAAACACTCTCCCCTTGAAGAGTTACCTATATATTGTTCACAACTTCACTTGTTGTTCACAACATCACAACGAAGGTCTCATACCCTTCATTATGCCCAAATGCTCATCCTAGAGCACACTTCCTCCATGCAATGCTCATCCTAGAGTATTTATCCATTACAATGAAGATGTTTAATCTTATATTATTTTCCTATGCTCAACCTTAAGCATGTATAAAAATGAAGGTTTTCACCTTCCATTGTTTCATTGTTTACAAATACACAGTAAACCATGTTTTTAAGGTGTAGCTCCCCCTCAAAACATACTCTAAACTTCTGTCATTGTACCAACAATAACTTAAAGTTTATAAACCTTTAAAAAATCCAAAATTTGAAGTTTTGAGGTTTAATATGCAACTTTAAAACTAAACCTCATTCTAAACTCTAACTTAGTCTTCTTTAACCAATCATTTCTTGTTTCAACAAGAAAACTACCCTTGAATGCTTATCTAGGGTTAGGGATGGTTAACATGACTAAACACGACTTATTCAACTTAAATAAACTTATTTAAGTAGAAGTTAGGGTCTTAAGCACTTAAACAAGGCTCTTAATCGCTTAAGACCAACTATAATCGATTGAAGTTGGGTTTCAATCGATTCCCGAATGTTAATCGATTGTTGTAATCGATTCTGTGAGCTACTATACTCATGGGAATTCTCCTAATCGATTGAATTGATCAATTAGGATGTGGTAATTGACTAGCCTAATTGATTGTCATTTCTGATTTCTGAAATTGACTTCAGCTAAATTTTAGAAATACCCTAAAATTTCTAAAAATTATGAAAATTCTTGTAGACACTATTTAAGACATATACTATCATGGAAAATAGTTTTCTAAGAAAATACTTCTTATTTTCAAAGATTGATACAAAATTGAAAACTCTAGAAAACTTCAATGTTTCTTCCAAGTTTATGTCTAACTATATCATGATGACTCTTATCAAAAGATAGTCTTCACCAAGATTTTCCAAAGTATATTTAAAATTATTTTCAATACCAATTTCCAACCATGTTATTTATGCTAAATGCACATAACTTGTACATTAGCTTTCCCAATGATTTGACAACACATAACTATGTGTTTTAATGAAATTAAAACTCAAAAAGATGCAGTAAATCAACATCTTGAGCTTTGTTCATCCTTCTAACATCTCACTTGTCTCTAGTGTACACCAAAATACATACAAACCACCTTATTATCTTATGATATGTATATTTTAGTTTTGACATAATCTAAGGAATCATGTATATCTATCTACGTATTATAGAATTTGATCATCCACCTAGGATGTCACTTGTTGATAAATGTCATTGTGCTTAATTACAAGGAATTAAAATAATGCATGATGATTTATGACATACATAAAATTTGATATTTTTCAAAAGAAAAACTCTTTTAGATACATGATATATGTATAACATGACATGGTATTATTGGTGCAATTTTCTTAGGTTATAGTTGACCAGGCTGACTAAGTTTGAGTCTTAATGTTTGAGTTTTGATTTTTGATAATATATGGAGATTATAGATGCAATCGTCCGTTTGGGGAGATTATTGGTACAATTCCCCTCTGGTCAAGGGTTGACCAATTTAGTGTGAAGAAAAGTTAAGTAGGTCAAGTTTGACCAAATACTTGACTGAAAAGTCCTAACTGGAGGTTAGGCAAGAGCAAGTCCAACGGGAGGTTGACAGAAGATGAAAATTCAAGTGGGTTAGTGTTGACCGGATACTTGATGGGGAAGTCCTAGTGAGTGAAGTTATGCAACTAGAAAGCCCTAGTGAGTGAAGCTAGGTAGTTGAAAAATCTTGGTGAGTGAAGTAAGGTGAAAAGCCCTAGTGAGTGAAATTAGGTAGATAGAAAGCCCTAGTGAGTGAAGTTAGACAGAAGGAAAATCCTGATGAGTGAAGCTAGGTAAAAGTCCTACTGAGTGAAGCTAGGCAGTGTGAAAAGTTTTGGTGAGTGATGCTAGGCATGTGAAAATCTAGGTGGGTCAAGGTTGACCGGACACTTGGTGATTGGAAGTTCAAGTAGGTCAAAGGATTAACCAGATAATTGGCACAAGGAGAAAAGTCTAAGTGGGCCAAAGGATTGGCCAAACACTTGGTAAACAAGTCCTAGTAGGTCAAAGTTGACCAAATGCTAAGTAATGAGAAGTCCCAATAGGTCAAGGTTAACCAGATGTTGGGTAAGGGAACCCTAGACTTAGGTTTGGAAGTTAGGGTTTGGTAATCAACTAGGTTAGTTGTTACCAAAGCTTAATCGATTAGGGTAATCGCTTAAGCTTGGAATTATAAGAAAAGCCTTCTAATCAATTGGTGTAATCGATTGGGACACCATAAGCGATTAGGGTAATCACTTACGGTGCCTTTTGCTTTGAACAGAATGGTCAGCCTGGTCAACCTTGACCTAAGGAATGTTGCTGAATCGCTTAAGATATTTCTCGCGATCAAACAGAATGTTGCTAAATCAATCTCGCTAATCGATTCAGCAAGGCCTAATCGACTAGGGTAGTCAATTAAGGTTGAAAATATAGTCATTTATGCAGGTTGCTGACATGGTAATCAATTAAGAGGATTCTTAGTCGATTAAGACACCAATGGTAATCCTAGAAAAGGATTTTTTAAGCATTGTTTCTGTTAGAGTGTATACTAAAAGGCTAGCTTTTTGTAAATATTTATTTTTGAATAAAAGAATCACATTGGTCAGATTTCTACATTTATATTCTAAATGTAGATTGTTCATTTAATTTATATTATAGATAACATAGTGTGTGGTGTTACACACAGAAGATTATGTTATCAGTCCCTTATAAATTATAAATAGTAACTCATGACCAAAATGGAAAGGAACGAACCATTAGAAGGTCGTAATGTAATTAGGTATTAGTTTATCTTGACTATATAATTATACTAGTACACTTAGAGTGTATTGAGTATGACCATTTGAGATAAGTTCTTTTTATACTGACTATATAAAAAAACAAGACCTCGGTTATTATGGAAGTGTGTGCTCTTAATCCTAATATAATAACAAGCACATATATTTAATATTTATT
>JBBMJZ010031236.1:0-10159 GCA_037833815.1 Zingiber zerumbet
ACCTTAGGGAGCGACGGCGTGGCCAGCCATACGGTTGGTGGTGAAGCGATTGTCACAACGAATCCCTTGCCCGAGCATCTTCCGGTAATTCCAGTCGCCGAGGCCTCAGAATCGGCTTCTTCCGGGGAGCCGTTGATAAGCTGAAAGAGGCGTCGTACGGAGATTGCCGCTCGATCTACTACCTCCACTACACAGGCTCCAACCAGGATCAGTCCACGTCTCTCATCCAAGCGAGGTGAAACCTCCACCTCTACGCCCGAGCAAGCGACGAACATCCCACATACTTCCCTTTCATTCGATCGGATGTCGTCTTTGTTCGAACTGCCGCAAGGGACAATCTGTGTGCCGCCAGTCGCTTTTATACCGCCTCCACCGCTGAAGACTCGGAAGTCGAGCATCTGGCTGGTGTCAACGTCTAGGTCGGCTGGCAAAGTAACCTCAACCACGCCCCCCTCCCCGAGTGGCTAGCGCTACATAACGACGGTTATTCATCTGCCCATGGACGAGTGGTGCGACTTTGACATCCCTAAATCCCGAGCCCCGGAGCACCAAATAATCATCCAGGGGTTGCTAGCACAGATATGGGTCGACGCCCGAGCTCGTGCAGCGGTCATGCCTCTAGGGACGCTCGCCGATAGTCATATCTAGATATCCACTAGGGTAAGTATTTTACAAGTTATTATTTGTCGCCGCTCGACCCTAAAATTTTTTTCATTTCCTAGTAGTATTGGGTAGAGAGTCTGGCCATGTGCCAAAAGCTTACATTTTTGGAGCAGGAAGCCAAGTAGCTGCGAGCCCGAGCGGCCAATCATCTACTTCCGAGGCGTAGCTGGAGTAGATGAGTGTTGAGATAACTCAACTAAGAGCCAATCTGAATAAGAGCTCTGAGTAGTTGGAGGCGGAGAAGAGCAAAGGTGTCGAGCAGGCTGCACAGTTGACTCGGCTTGATAAACATGTCAGTTCCTTTGAGTTCAAGCTCAATTTGGCCAACACCAGGAAGCTCCGGGCTATCGAGGACTTGGAGATCAAAAATAAGGAGTCCCGGGTGTTGACCTCAAAGCTTAAGGAGGTGGAGGCTACATTGAAGGCCGAGCAGGATGAACGATCGGCCGACCAGACCGCAGCGAAGACCCAACTCGCCGAAAAGATGAACAGCTGAAAGCTTCCTGTGTGGCCTTAGAGACTTACCAGGAAGCTAGCCGAGTCGAGCAGGTTTGATCTCATGAAGTATGCCTATATCCGCTCGGATGCTTTTAATGACAAGGTCGCCGATTAGGCACTTCGTCTATTCGACCTTGCTATTGATGGGATGCTCGATCAACTGCAGGAAGACGACTACCTTCCCTCCGCCTTGACAAGCAAAGTCATCAGTCGAGACAAGCTGACTGAGTCGCTGCCTGACGATATCTTGGATTATTTGGAGTGAGCTTGTTGAGAGTTTTGCTTCTGTAATTTTTTTTTAAGTATCAATGAATGCTCATCCGTCTAGCTAACCCTTATATTCTTTCTCGCGGTTTGGCATTTTAATGTTTTAACTTGCATTTGGTTCAAGCGTTTGTCGTGTAAACCCAAGTGTGGCCTCGCTAATCGACAATGAGTTATCTATTTTCTTAGCCGACCGATCAGTTCCGGGTTTAAGGTTGCCGCTCAACCATTTAATAGCGTAGACATGGGTTTAAGGTCGTCGGTCGACCGTTGATGAAGACATAGGTTTAAGGTCGCCACTCGACTGTTGATGAAGACATGGGTTTAAGGTCGCTGCTCGACCATTGGTGTTGACATGGGTTTAAGGTCGCTGCTCGACTATTGGTGAAGACATGAGTTTAAAGTCGCCGCTCGACCGTTGATGAAGACATGTGTTTAAGGTCGTCGCTCGACCGTTGATGAAGATATGAGTTTAAGGTCTCCGCTCAACCGTTGGTGAAGACATGAGTTTAAGGTCGCCGCTCAACTGTTAATGAAGACATGAGTTTAAGGTCGCCGCTCGAATGTTGATGAAGACATGGGTTTAAGATCGTCACTCGACTGTTGATGAAGACATAAGTTTAAGGTCAATCGTTGATGAAAACATGAGTTTAAGGTCGCCGCTCGACCGTTGTTGAAGACATGAGTTTAAGGTCACCGCCTGACCGTTGATGAAGACATGAGTTTAAGGTTGCCGCTCGACCTAATTTGTCCAACTGATTCATGAGTTTGGAATGCTTGCGATTTTTATTCATATTTGTCCTGCATCTAGAAGACATGCATGCACATACAGGTAAATATATTTATTCACACCTCTTACCCGACCCTATAGGGTTGGAGGTGGTTCGCACTCCATGGCTACTCGAGTCGTCTTCCGTCTTTGTCTTCCAAATAATATGCTCATGAGCGAAGTTTTTGTATGACCTTATAGGGTCCCACCCATAGTGCTTCAAGTTTGGTGACTTCGTCGATCGACTTTTTCTTCTTCCACACTAGATCGCCGACTTGGAAGGACTGTGGGATAATCCTCCGGTTGTAGCTTTGCTTCATTTGCTGTCGGTATGCCATCAGCCGAACGACAACCTTATCCCGTGCTTTGTCGACCAAGTCTAGCTCCATTAGTCTCTGCTCATCGTTCTCCTCATCATAGTGTTGCACTCGATCGGACTCCACCCTAACTTCGACCGGGACTAGTGCTTCACCGCCGTACACCAGATGGAATGGCGTCATGCCGGTCGCGTCCTTTGGGGTCGTGCACAGGGCCCACAGGACACTAGGGAGTTCGTCGACCTAGCTGCCTCCTGCGTGGTTGAGCCGAGCTCGCAATCCTCTGAGAATCTCCTGATTGGCGACTTCCGCTTGCCCGTTACTTTGGGGGTAAGCTACTGAGGTGAAGGCCTGCTGGATACCATAGCCTTCGCACCATTCTTTGAGCCTCCGACCGGCAAATTGCCTCCCATTGTTTGAGACGAGCCATCGGGGATGCCTAATTAGCACAAGATATTTTGCCAGATGAACTTGATGACCATCTGTTCACTTATCTTTGCTAATGGTTTGACCTCCACCCATTTTGAGAAGTAGTCCACAATGACGACCAAGAACCTCCATTGAGTTGTCGCTGTCAGAAATGACCCAACGATGTCCATGCCCCATTGGTTGAACGGACAGGACAACATAGATGCCTTCATCTCTTTGATTGGCTAGTGTGGGATACTGTGATATTTCTATAACGACAGGCAGGTGGCTACCGTCTGAGCGACATCTTCTTGGAGCGTGGGCCAAAAATACCCGGCGAGAAGGATCTTCCGGGCTAATGAACGACCAGCCGGATGATTCCCACAGGAGCCTTGATGTACTTCTTGGAGGATGTACTCTATATCTTTTGATCCGATGCACTTGAGTAGGGGTCTAGAAAATGCTCGCTTGTAGAGTTGATCTCTAATCAACGTAAATCGCCTGACCCTTCTCTTTAGTAGACGATCGGCCTCCTGCTCTGACGATGTTACACCCGATCGAAGAAATTTGATGAACGGTGTCCTCCAGTCATTTGGGAAGGAGAGACCTTCCATCCGATCAATGTGCACCACTAGTAAAACCTGCTCGATCGGGTGTTCAACCATGCCCGGTGTTAACGAGCTAGCCAATTTGGCTAAGTCGTTTGCCGAATGATTGTCTGATCGGGGGATCTTCTGTATAGTGACTTCTTGAAAACTTGCCCTATGTTTTTTGAAGGCTTCTGCGTAGATTTTGAGTTGGAAGTTGTTTATTTAGAATGTCCCTGACAACTACTGAGCAGCTAGCTGAGAATCTGAGTGAATGAGAACCTTTGTGGCCTTGATGTGCCGCGTTGCCTGTAAGCCGGCGATTAGCGCTTCACACTCGGCTTCATTATTGGTAGCCCGGTATTTCAGCCGAATGGAGAGCTATATTCGATCTTCCCTTGGTGAGATCAACAGTACGTCGATCCCCCTTCCTTGCCGGGTGGAAGAAACATCCATATATACTCTCCAGGTTGCTTTAGGTTTTGCGTTTTGCGCTTCTGTGACGAAATCAGCCAAGGCCTGTGCTTTGATTGTCGTTCGGGGTTGATATTGAATATCAAACTTGCTTATTCAATTGTTCATTTGATCAGACGCTTGGACATCTCTGGGTTGAGGAGAACTTTTCCCAGCGTACTGTTGGTTATGATGATGATCGGGTGAGCAAGAAAATAAGGGCGGAGTCTCTGAGCGGCAAGCACTAGAGCGTAAGCTAACTTTTCCAGATTAGTGTAGTGAGAGTCAGCATCTTTCAATATATGGCTTAAAAAATACACATTTTGTTGTTCATGACCATTCTGCTTGACCAATGCCGATCAAACCCCATGCTTAGTGGATGATAGATAGATCTAGAGAGGTTTTCCAGCGCTCGACTTAGCTAGCGCAGGTAAGGAGTTAAGATACTCTTTGAGCTCTTCCAAAGCCCAGTCGCACTTTGCGTCCCATTGGAATCTTGTAGCTCGGTGCAGTACTTTGAAGAAGGGCAGACTTCGATCGGACGTCTTAGAGATGAACCTTGAAAGTGCGGTGATCTGTCCGATCAGTCGTTGGACCTCCTTCAAATTGCAAGGCGGAGGCGTGCCTTGCAGGGCCTTCACCTTACTTGGATTTGCCTCAATCCTCCACTCGGTCACGATATACCCGAGAAAACGACCGCTCCTTGCACTGAGCATGCACTTGCTGGGGTTCATCTTCATTCCGTAGATTCTTAAAGTTTGGCACGTCTCCTTGATGTCCGCACAGAGGTCGACCGCTCGAAGGGATTTTATTAGTATGTCGTCAATGTAGACCTCCATGTTTCGGTCGATCTACCTACAGAATACTTTTATTCATCAACCTTTGGTAGGTTGCCCTGGTGTTCTTCAGTCCGAATGGTATGACATTGTACCAATAGGTTCCGCCGACTATGATGAAACTGATCTTTTCTTGATCTTCTCGGGTGAGCAGCACTTGGTGGTAACCTTGGTATGCATCGAGCATGCATATTAATCCATAGCCCGCTGTGGAGTCCACCATTTGGTCTATCAGAGGCAATGGATAGAAGTCCTTGGGGCATGCCTTATTTAAGTCACGGAAGTCGATGCAGACCCCCAGTTATTACCTGGCTTGGAGACCAGTACCATGTTAGCGAGCCAACTTAGGAATTGGACTTCCCGTATATGGCCGACCTCCAATAATTTTTTTATCTCCACCCGGATGATCAAATTCTGCTCCGGCCTGAAGTCTCTCTTCTTCTGTTTAACCAACTGGGAGTCCGGTCGGACATGTAACTCGTGTTGAGCCACGTTCAGAGAAATGCAAGATAATTCGTGCGTTGACTAGGCGAACACATCATAGTTTTGTCTGAGGCAGGCGACTAACCCTACTTTTTTCTTGATTTCTAGATTGGTGGCGATAAAGGTCGTCACCTCCGATCGATTTTGATGGATCTGAACCTCCTCCTTTTTATTGTAGACCAGAGTAGGAGGCTTCTCCATGATAACGCTCATCTCCAAGTGTGGTGTCTATCCGGGCAGTTCGTGCTTCCGTTGTGACCATCTCGAGGTAGCAACGTCGGGCGACCAACTGATCGCCTCTGACCTCGCCCACCTTGTCCCCCACCGGGAATTTGATCTTCTGACAGAAAGTGGATATCACCGCTCAGAAACGTTGGTCGGCCTAGAATGACGTTGTAGGCTGACGGTGCATCCACCACGATGAAATTGGTTATCCTTGTCCTCTTCAGCGGCTCTTTCTCGAGCGAGATAGCCATGCGCAATTGATCGATCGACAATACTTCGTTACCGGTGAACTTGTAGAGTGGAGTCATCATGGGTAGTAAATTGCCTCAGTTGATTTGCAGTTGATCGAATACTTTATTAAATATGATGTTCACTGAGCTTCTTGTGTCAACAAAGGTACGGTGAATAACATAATTAGCTATTACCGCACGGATAACCCCCTCCAAATCCTTCAAACCAAAGATGATCTTAGGTCCCACGACTTTCTCCTTGCTACAGCTGATTGCTGAGTTTCAAGCCGCCCCGCGTGTAACTTTTTCTCTCGATTAGAATCACCGCCAGTCGGCCCCTCAACGATCATTCTTATTTCACCCCAAGCGACGTTGCTCCTATTTTCTTCCTCTCAAGCTGAGTGTCATATCCATTCGGCCTGCTCCCGAACAGGACTTAGACTGTTCCGTCGTTGAGATTGATGGTGGCGTGGTTCGACCGATGTCTTTTCATCTTTCCTTCGCCTAGTTGATCTGCGCCTATATCTTTGATCAGGCGGTGGTGATTGACGATACTACCTTCTTGGGGCTGGCCTGCTAGCCAGGTAGTAGTCCTGTGTATTATGAGTCACCGATTGATGGAAGAAGCAAAACATCGACGTCCATATTTTGCCCCTAGAGGCTTTTGGGTGTCCGACCCCAACGTGCTGCACAGCATGCGTCCTATGCTCGTGTTGTGGTTGAGTTCCTCCCGATCGAGGCCCTTTAAGAGGTTGATGGATGCTTAGTTAACGTCGTCGCTGGTTCGGTGGGTGCCTTCTTTTTCCAGGCCGCCTAGGCTTCTTCTACATTGATGTATTCATTGGCTCTTTTTTGTAGATCGCCAAAGTCCTTTGGAGGCTTCTGAATGAGTGACCGGAAGAATTCTCCTTCAGTGAGCCCGTGAGTGAAAGCGTTAACTAATGTATCCGAGGAGACCGCCGGGATGTCCATCGCCACCTGATTGAAGCATTGGATATATGCCCTTAAGACCTCTCGCGACCCTTGCTTCAGTGAGAATAGATTCATGCTTATCTTCTGGTGGCGGCGTCTGCTAGCAAAGTGATGTAGGAAGGCCGCTCGAAAGTCTTTGAAGCTGTGAATCAAGCCGCTCGGTAAACATTTGAACCAACGTTGTGCCGATCTAGATAATGTGGTAAGGAAGACTAGGCATTTTACCTCGTCCGTATATTGGTGCAGCATGACTATGTTGTCAAACATGGCTAGGTGGTCGTCAGGGTCAGTCGTCCCATTATATTTCCCAATCGTCAATGGAGTATAGTGCTTTGGCAAAGGGTCTTTTAGAATCCACTTTGAAAACTGTTGGTTGACCTATTGGGGTGAGTCGTCCTTCCTAGGTTTCCTTTTTCTTGTGTTTTGAACGGGTGACTCATTAGAGGATGATCCCCGATCTCTGTCAGCCCAACCCCTCTCTTCTGTCGAGGTCCAAAACGGCGCTTGATGTAGGGGGCCGACGCATGAGGTTCTTCCCCATAGGTGCTGATCGACCCCTTTCCATTCGGGTCCCGAATGGAAAGATGTTCTGTTCGGTCTTCTCGCTCAGCCCGACGACCTTCTGCGAAAGCTGCAGGCTCCTGTACTTGTCATTCGACTAGCACCCGTTGTTGTGTTGCTCCAATATCTTTGTCACTTGAGCTTGTATTAATGCATCGAGATCCTCTCGTGTAAACGTCACTATTGTGAGTCGTCTAGCGTCTTCCATCTTCTTGCTCGAATGCAGGCTACGTTCCCACATACAGCGCCAAAATGATCTTGTCCGAAGGTGCGAAGCTGGAAAGTCGGAGAGGTGGCAGTTTCGCTGACAGCATGAAGACCTCGCTCTCTGTAAAATAAAACCAAAACCAGGGAAGGGGTCACTGCGTTGGCCCTCCGACGCTTAGGATAAAGATTTTTCTTGCCTTTCTTCATACCTAGTGTGCCCTTTTTATATCTTTTCTGGTGACCCTCCATCTTCCCCTGTTTAATAATATTGATTATCGACAGGGGATATCTTTGTCTTGACTTCTTCTCATTTAATGATAGATAGAGTGTTCTATTTAGTTTTCTCTTTCCTTTATTAATTATCCGTCTTTTCTGCTTTTATCTTATTACTTCATTAAGTGTATAATGCCAACGCCATTCTTCGAGCCAGATGGGTGGCTCGCTCAGCTCGGGCTCCTAGCCTGCGTAGCTTGTTCTCCTGCCGACCGGACTAATTATACTTGTTTACTCAGATGACCGATCGAACAAGGGTCTCTCCGATTGGCCAATGATCCGCTTCCCTAGTGTTGACCGTCTTGATTTTAACCTACATCGTGGCAATTGACTCATGCCAGGTAGACTCTTCCTTACCACCACATCAGGTATTAATTAAGAGGGAGAGTAAAAGGAGGTTAAAACTTAAGTATTTTTTAAACTTAAGTACTTTTCAAAAGTATTGATTTTTCAAAAGTATTGCATTACTTTTATAAAAAAAAAATAGTGATTTCAAAACTAATTGTTGTTTTAATAAGTGAAGTATTTCAAAATTAAGTAATTTTTAAACTTTAAAGTTAAGTTTGTTGGTGCAGGGAGCACCAGACGATTAAACTTATATTTTGATTATGGCAAAGAGTTTAAAAGTTAAGATGTCTTGTTATCTAATAAGTGTGAATGAGCCTGCAGGAAAGTCCTAAGTATTCTTAGATAAGTCCTAGTGGATTCTAGGCAGGTGGAAAATCCTAGGGGGAGGTAATCCTATATCCTAGGAGGTGGTAACCCTAGGTTATGGAAAGTCCTAACTACAGTTAGACAATCAAGTTCTGGTCCGGGGGACTGGGAGAAGTCTTGGCAGGTCAAGGACTTTGGACAAAATCCTAAAGTCGGAGACTCTAGGTGCAAATCCTGTTGGTCGTGGACCAGGTGGAAGTGTGGAAAGGTCGTGGAGTGGACGTTCAGCATGAAGTCCTGAAGTCTCGGTCACTGAGCAAAAGTCCAGATGGTCTGAAGGACCAGTCTAGCAAAAGGTAATTTCTCTTGAGAGTAGTAGGTGAGGACGTATTCCCCAAAGAGGGAACAGTATACGTCGATTCGACCTAAAGTTTCTGGAAAACCCGAAAGTCAGAACTGGATAGTCCGGAGACTATCAAAAGTTAAATTTTATATTATCTGCTATTATTCTAACTCTATTTTACAGCATGACTAACATTTTTGTAGGTTCAGATTTTGCCTTGCTCGGTCGATCGAACGTCCAGATCAGTCGACCGAACCCCCAAGTAAAAGGATCAGATTTCTACGAATTGATCGGGTTTGACCAAGGGATTGGTCGACCGACCCTTGGGTTCAGTCGATAGGACCGTGGATAGGCACTGACTCGATCGGACTGGGTTGATCGGATCAGATAAGCCAACGAGAAAAGTGGGATCGATTAATCGAACAGCGGGATCAGTCGACCGAATGAAGGTTCTATCTGAAGCGGCAAAATCTGGATAGGAAGGTAGGTAGGTGTCGAAGGTTTGATCAACCGAACACCTGGATTGGTCAACCGATCAACGTCGAGTCAAAGCCTGATCCCGAGATTAGTGGATCTGGATCAGGTCTAGCTCAGCTATAAAAAGGAGTCTCGACCAGCACTTCGACGATCAATTAATCTTTTGACGAACTTTCTTACGCATTCCTCTAAAGACATTTCTGTGACTCCATGACACGATTCTGACAACTGAAAATGCAACTCTTCAGATTCTTACATTGTCGGTATATTTTACTTAATGTAAAGTTGTAATTCAATATTCTTGTAAAGATTTTCTGAACTGATAGTGGATTGCCAACAAAAGTGATCAACAATTACGGGCCTTGGAGTAGGAGTCGTCACAGGCTCCAAACCAAGTAACCAAAATTGTTAGTGCTTGCCTTTTGTTTTCTTTCTTTATTCCGCTACGTTTTACTTTGAGATTGTTTTAAACGAACGCAATAGTCACGAGTGCTATTCACCCTCCCTTTCTAGCATGCACCAATCCTACAATTGGTATCAGAATGAGGCCACTTTGAATCGGTGAAACCACAATTCAAGCAAACTTTTTGTGGTATTAGTTTTTAAATTTCTTGGAGTCAATTTGAGTCGGTACAGTTGTCTCTTTCCAAATAGTTTTCTCACAAACTCTGGGAGAAGCTAATCGAACTGCACGAGGAAACCTCTGACACTAAGGTAAGTAAGCGTCATCTGATTCTGTATAAACTATATAATATAAAAATACAAGAAGGGGAATAGGCAAATCAACTCCACGCTTGGATCCAAGACCTGCTCAACAACCTTCACGTAATCAGTTAGAAAGTGGAAAACATCAACATTATCAGGATGCACTCAATGTCTTTCCAAGGAATACTTTATGAACATCCATGGTAGATGCTTACAAAGTGTCTAAGGATCTTT
>JBBMJZ010031246.1:0-10158 GCA_037833815.1 Zingiber zerumbet
CACACAAGACATATCTCTTCTTCACCCTGGAACAAAACAAGTGTGCCATTTTAGCTCTACAATTTTTCTGGTCCACAACATTCGAAGTTTCAAACAAAGATTTTTCACAAGGATAATGAAGTTAATTTGTAAATTGCATTACGTGCACACATACAGAAGATCCAACAACAAGGCAAGACAAAAATGCTTTCACCCTAAAAATGAGAAAGTCTGATACCAACAAACAAGTAAATGTACTGAACTAGTTATTGAAAATTTCAGAACAGGAGATGAACAATGACATTAACTGCAAAGTAAAAGAACTCACCTAAGTTGAAGAGAAAGCATAGGTGAAGAATCTGAAGTACGTTAATAACTTTCACTGCAGTGACTCTAGCTGCCTGCAAACTCGTGCCAGAACCAATAGATGAATCAAGGTTCAAACAGCAAGGCTTGCGATCAAACTGTTAAGAAGTACTTCAGAAGGCACTCATGGCAGCTCCTTGGCCTTGATTTAGCTCGAGAAGCTTATGCCATGGCCGTTCTCCAACGAATGGTATTACGAGGCACATCCTTGCAGAGACATGGCATGGGAGCTGCAAATATCATCTCACTTAGCCTCAGGCCTTTCTCGCCCATATCTCAGGCCGTTCTCCACCCGACCAGATGAGGCATAACCTTTTGATCCACAAGTTGTAGGATATCGAATTAGGCTGACATTTCGCCAAACACCTTCTCTGCGACATCCATCTTCTTCGCTCGTGCCAAATCATTGAGAACGCTGTTGTTGTGACTAGCGATATTCGGGCGATTCACCTCGGCTCATGCCATCCTAAATCATTTGGTCGTCTCCATCTTGGTGGAGAGGTAAAAGTCCCAAAGGAGGGTATTGTAGGTGGAGGGATCCGTAAAGACGCCCTCCTCGAGCATGGCATTGGAGAACCGCTTGGCCATGGCGACACGACCAGATCGCGTGATGATAACCTCGGGGAATCAACGACGAGGAGCACGTCCTCGATCTTCGTCCATCAGGAGGAGGCAGCGGGCGTGGTTGGCGAATCTGGCCTTCTCCACGCAGAGAATGAATCGAAGAGCGCGACACGGGCGGCGGACGCCTCCCTCTCGACGTTGCCACCCCGCGCAAGAGGGTAGATCCTCTGGTCCGCTTTTTGCGGACCAGGAGGACCAATGGGGGTCGTGACTCCGGGGCAGCAGGCAGGTTCTCTTGGTCCGTAATTTATGGACTAGTGAATGGTTCATTACATGAGAAACCTTGAATTAGATGAACCCTACTAATAAATAGGGAGAGCATATCTCCTAGATCACTTTTTTGTGGTCCAGGGGATATATCACTCCTATTTACGGTCGGATTGTGGTCGCGATCTGACCACAATTGGTTGTGATCCCTTTCTAAGTTCACCGTCCTTATCAGATTATAGTTTAGTTCGGAGCGGGTGACCGGAGGTCGTCCAGAGGCCACCGGTGGTGGATAAGTGGCCAGGTTGCTGGGCGCCGAGCGAGGGTAGCCTCCGCCCGCCCGCTCCGAACCAAATTATAACCTTATGGGGACGGTGAACCTAAAAAGGGATCACAACCAATTGCGGCTGGATCACGGCCACGATCCGCCCGTAAATATGAGTGGTCTATCCCCTAAACCACTTTTTGTGATGCAGGAGATCCTACCTCTGTAAATAGGTAGGATCCATCCAAATTAAGTGTTTAAAAAAATAGACCATCCCCTAGTCCGCAATTTGCGGACTAAAGGATTCGTCCTCCCGGGGCAGGCTTCTCTGGTCCCTAGTCTCCTATCCATTTATTGATTGGGGGTGGATTGGATCCCATATACTTAATATGTGGGATCCAGCCCACCGAACCAATGAGTGAATAGGACCTCTTCTGGTTCAGAAAATTCTGGACCACAGGATCTGGCCTCCATGATTTTCTAGATGAGATCCTCTTATCCGTAATTAGTGAACCATAATGGACCTCATTTATTTAAGTGATAGGATTCATATCAATCCACAAGGATGTAAACAAGCCGAGCTGAGCAAAACTTTACGGTGTTCAAGCTTGTTTGATAAGGTAACTAAGTCGAGCCGAGCCGAGCTTAAAATGAACCAAGTTTTTCAAATGAGTGTTCAAGCTTGACTTGGTTTATTTTTTATGAGCTTAAGCTTGTTTAAAGATTGGCTTGAGCTTGGTTCGTTTAGATGTTATCAAGCTTGGCTTGAGCTTGGTTCGAGTTTGGCTTGAGTTTGGTTCGAGTTAGATGTTATCAAGCTCTCAATTCAAGTTTATTTAATTGTTTGAAACTTTTAGTTATTTGATTGGTTATTGAGCTTGATAATTTAAATTTATTTATTTAGCATATTAAAAAGAGTTTTATTAATGAATATGGTTCGTGGACATTATTCGTGAACGTTGTTCACAAATATTGTTCACGAACGTTAACGAGCTGAACACATATATATTCAAGCTTGGTTGTTTAGCTTAACGAGCTGTTCAAGCTTGTTTATTTAAATAATTTTATGTATATTGAACGAACATAAACAAGTTCTTACCAAGCCGAACACCATCTTGTTCATGAACGTTTGATTCATTTACAACTCTACTAATCCACAAGGTGGATCATCCTCTAATCCAGAAATTAGGATTTGTGCTTTGACTCTCTACCAATACCAGTCCAAATCTTCTAGACTGCAACCCTTGGTCCGCTCTTGGACCAAGGGTGGTTCATAGGTAGGATTTCATGGATACCACCTGTATAGCAGGTGGGGTCCACCTGTATAGAAAGTGGGGTCCACCTATGAGTGAGCTGGTTCATTCTTTGGATAACATTTTCTAATTTAGAGGATCCGTACTCTACCAATACAAACAAGTATCCTATTCTCAGGATGAAATCCTCTAGTCCGTAAAAGCTTGATTAGTAGCCTTTGCAATGGCCCCCCTTTTCCAAGGATCCCGTCATCACGTTCACTAGTTTGTCAAAAGTGGACCACAGGATCTAGGTTGCCTCGCGCAATGGGACCAAAAGTTTGCACTCGATCCATTGTGCCACACACAATGGGCTTTCGGCCCCGTAATCCTCCTTCCGATTGAACCGTCGACCATATTTTGAAATCGAATCGACCGGATCGGTTTTCTGGAAATACCTAACGAGATAGTCAAGTCAACGACACGCATCTGGAAGCTTCTTCAAATTACGAAGTTTAGTTCGACCTGTGCTTTCTTATTGGTTTAATTTATAATTGTATTAGTCATGTGATTGGCCAAATCGTGTGTTCCCTGACACGGTAAAGATAGTGGATTTTCACCACCACCCGTAGAGGACCCGGCATGATATCGATGATATCCCGGAACGTGTGGATACGGACACGTGTCGGTCAAAGATTACCTGCTCCTCTCCGTATTATTTCCTTTTTATTTTTCTTTAATCCTTTTCTTTATTTTTTTCTCGGTCTCCTTCCTCTTCCTCTCGAGTAGAGAATCTCTGAGGCGCTTGTTCTATCGAACCAACAGATCCACGTCTCGTTCCTTCACCGATCTCCTTCCCACGGTCGGTGGATCGGTTCCCTCGTCGCTCGCGTGAATCGGGATCGTCAAGACCGTCGCCTGCGCAGGTATTCCCTTTTCGCTTCATTTAATCGATCCATTTGTCGTTTTAATTGACTTGAAGTGTCGTTTATTGGATCTCATCTTGTTTGTGTGTTTTACGTTTCGAATTTTTGATATTTTAAATAGACTCGATATTGTTGAGGCAAAAATTTTAATTTTGTGCATAAGATAATGTAACTGCAGTTGGGTTTTCCTTCGATTTTATGTTTTCTTTTACAATAAACGGATCTGGTGCCATCTTCGATGAACTTGAGTTTAGAGTTGCGGATTTGATAAAATGAATCGAATCTGTTAAAGACTCGCTGATTTTGTCGGCTTCTTTTTGTTGATCATCAGGAAGAATAACCGTGATTTCATTCTTTTTTTTTTTCATTTTGTTCGTTCTATTTTTTTTTTCTTTTAGTTGATCACCTGCCAATAAAGTACTAATTTTTTTTCATTGTTCTGGCAGATAGTTTGTAGAGGCAGTATTGAAGAAGCGTTCCTGTAAGCCTAATTGTTCTAGTCCTCTAAAGATCATGAAGAAAGCTTTTGATCAAACTGTTCGTGATCTGTAAGAATTTCTCTTGACATTATAGAACTAATTAACATTGGCACTTCAAAATAAATTTCAGTTTCGTTAACTGTTGATTTTTACATATCTTTTAGGAAAAGAGGAGTAAATAAGAACGTTCTGAAGGTTCCTAGTATAGAGCAGAAGGTTTGTTATGCGACATAAGTATTACATTTGAGTTCCTGTGGGTTGACAATACTGCGAGCATACCATCGTAAATAGAGGATAATGATTTAATTGAAAGAGAATGAAGTTCTTCAACAGTGAATCTGGCATACATACCTGTTTTTATGTATATTTTGTCTTTATATTCTCGATGCGACCAGCAATGAGCCCTGGGGACCCCATGGATCACTTCTGGCAGATATTGCACAAGCATCGAGGAACTAGTATGTACTTTATCTACCCCCATCTACTGATTCAATTGATCTTCCTGGAATCTAACGTTTCATCTGAATTTAAGTCATGAATACCAGATGATCATGAATGTAATATGGAAGAGGATCAATGATACTGGAAAAAACTGGCGGCATGTTTACAAGGTATTTTAAACAATTTTTTTTTATTCGATTGGATCCCGGAAACAACCTCTTGCAAAAAGCAGGGTAAGGCTGCATATAATGGATCCTTCCCCGGAATCCCGCATGGAGGGAGCTTCGTGCACCGGGCTGACCTTTTTTATTTTTATTCGATTGGATCTTGTGAAGTTCTTTCTTTCAATAATTTGTATACTGTCCATGAAATGCACCATTGCTTTTTTTTGTCATTTTGTTTTGATGAAATATTTTTTTAGTTAATATGCTTATTTTGATTGTGAGATTCAGGCATTGACTGTTTTGGAGTACCTAGTTGGAAATGGATCTGAGCGAGTAATTGACGACATGAGGGAGCATGCTTACCAGATATCGGTAGTGCAATATTCATAATCTTGTTGTTCTTCCACAAAAATGTACATAGCCTTGATGTTAGTGTTGTACATTGTGCTTGTTTAACTGGAAATGATGCTTATCTTTCAGACTTTATCCGACTTCCAGTACATTGATTCAAGTGGAAGAGATCAGGGAAATAATGTTAGAAGGAAATCTCAAACCCTCGTAGCTCTAATTAATGATAAAGAAAGGATACAGGAAGTTAGGCAAAAAGCAGCAGCTAACCGGGACAAGTAAGGTTACTGAATTCTAAAATAATTATGGTATGGTTCACTCTGCCTATTAACAGTTCTTCTGTTCTCGTGTAGATTTCAAAGTACACATTCAAGTAGGCCTGGTTCATATCCAAGCCCAAGGCGTTACGGTGATCGTTATGATGATGATCATTATGATAGTCGTTATGCTAGTAGAGATGATGACCGGTATGGTAATTGGAAGGAACACAATTGGGGTTACAAAGATGATGATAGAAGTGGCAGGGTTAGCGATCCATATGGTCGAGAGGAAGATCATTATGGTAGGTACTCTGATGAACATTATGGCAGAGATGGTTATAAGGATGATGAGCATAGAGGAGGTCAGGAAGGTGATTATGGTTCAAGAAATACAGGTAGAAACCGTTCCTTTGATGATGATGACCGCAGGTTAGTTTTTTGCTCTTACTACATCTGTACTATTGTTTCTCATAAAGCAGTAAATCATCTGGATTTTAGTTGCATTGTTATGTGTTAATGAGTTGATGCTAGTCTGCTTAGTAAATATTGTATTGTCCTCTTCCATTGAGTAAAATTTCTTTAAACATGTTCATTAAAGAATGTTTTAAAAATCATGTTTGTTTATGCTATCTTTTATGTTGAAGTGTGGGTGGCAGAGTTGACCATGTTCCTCGGGATGAAAGGTGAGCAGTTTGAATTCTTTGGTATTGTAGTTGTGAATCTTATATCTGTGTGCCTTTCTTGACTAACAAATTTTAATAAAACACCAGAGAGCTGGACCGCAGACTTTCTGAGCAGAGTAGTGGTGCACCACCAAGCTATGAAGAAGCCACAAGAGATGTCCACAACCATGTGCAAGAAGATAGGTACACCTAATACAATCATATCCTTTTATGGAAATTCTTTTTTTCTAACAACTCCACTTGTAGAAATATCAGTGGAGTTAAAGCAGCTGCACCAACAGCACCTTCTTCTTCTGTACCAAGCACAAACTCTCCTCCACAAACTCTGAAGCAGGGTTCACCACCTGTGCCAGCAACTAGCTCCACTGTCAAAATTGAAAACCATGGTTCAGGCAATGTTTCATCTGCTCTATCTAAACAAACAAACAACAGTAATAGCAATGGTTTTGATGAGTTTGATCCACGTGGTTCGGCATCAGGTATTGAATTTTTTTGGTTATCCACAGAGTTCAGGAATACTACTCCCATTTCTAAACTTAAATGTGTTAAAAATATATGAACCAGTGATTGAAATTTGTGCATCCTACATATTGCCCAACTACATACAAGAACTGAGCACTATTCTTGCAAATCTGTGGTATGTAATTGGATGATCAAGCACATTACTTTTGATCTGATTTAACCCTTTAACCTAAGATTTTATCCTACTCTTTCAAAATTGTGGGTGGAAATATAGATTCACAGTAAAGAGTACTGATTTAGAAATTTGGGGTATTAACTTAATTAGTTAGTCATTGATGTATGGTTTGTCAACACCAGTTTAAGTTGGTTGTCTGTTTCTGTTTTAGCTTAAGGTACTTTACTATTTTCAATGCTACAGGAAGTATGGAGTCTCATTTGTCCATTGTTTATATGCATACACATAAACAATATCTTTGTTTTAGACAATTAGTTTTCATTCTCATAATAATGCATTTGTTCATATCTTTCTCCTTTTTTTTTCATAAAATGTTTATTGTACCTGTTTGTCTGGTCTTTCTATATCATCTGCTTTTCTTCTTAGTATATTAATGCTTAAGGCATTATTCTCTTTTTCAAAGTTGTGGATCTTCTAATAAGCAATGCCAATTACTTTGTTTCTTCTTCTACTCAGCTGCTCCACCTGCTGCTAATAGTCCTGAGATGGACTTATTTGGATCATCATCAGATCCAATTTATTCGCTTGCTTTGGTACCCTTGACAACAATGAACACTGAACTTGAAACTAATGTGCCAGAAAATTCAGATTTTGGAGCAGGTTTTGCTGCCAAATCATCAGTGCCTGCTGGATTTAGTCAGGTTTTTCTCATCATCTTGATACTCGCACAAATTGCAGTTGAAAATTATCACAGAACTCCTAAAATTCACATTACAAATCTGATGAGTTATTTCTACAAGTTTCTATCAGATTATACTATCAATTTCAACTCACTAGGACTGTTGCTGTTGCAATGAATTTCAGAATCTTTTGCTTGTAAACCAATTGCGGCTTTGCTGCCTTGTTGTGTTTGTTTATATTTGCTATTCTCATATAGATTTGAATTGAGCTTGATTCTTTCTTGTTTTGACTTCTTGTACAGTCTAGTGAAGATCCCTTCGGAGATGCTCCTTTTAGAGCTACTCAAGAAAGCTTACCAAGTCAGCAACATAGTTTTGCTCCTGTTGCAACCATTAATTCTTCAATTTCAACTGGAGGAGCTGAAATACTCGCATCTACTAGAAGTTTTGACTTTGATGGTTCATTTGGGGGCATTGCCTATAATCATATACCAAATGATCGGCACAATGATTTTGCAAACGCCGCGAATGTGACTTCTGATGCCCTTGCACCCCAGCCAAGAAATGATATGTCAAATATGTTTGGCCCCCAAACAGGAGGAACAACCTTTGTTCCTTATATTCAGGAAGCTCAACCTGTTGCACCGATTCATATACAAGCCAACCACTTGGCACAGGCTGGTGTTCCTTTTCCATCACAGGCAATTTCAGTTGCTACTGGTATTGTTCGCCCTGCTGCTCCTGTAAATATGCAGACCAACCAGTCGAATATTCTTTTACAACCTGGTTGGCATACACCCATTACTCCAGAAGTTTCAGCTACGACATCAGCATCTCCATCGAAGGACAAGTTTGTGAAATCAACAGTTTGGGCTGACACATTGAGTAAAGGCCTAGTCAATCTGAATATATCAGGACGTAAATGCTCTATCTTTGGATCTATTTTTCAATTATTTATGCTTTTTATTCTGCAAATGCAATAAAAAACAATAAGAAAATTTCTTTGTTGGGTCTCATTTTTATCTTTCATAATTTTGCAGCGAAAATCAATCCTCATGCCGATATTGGCGTAGATTTTGCTTCTATAAACCGAAAAGATAAATGGAAAGAAGAAAAAAAGACTTATGCTGCTCCACTAGCTACTGCAACCATGGGTAAAGCTATGGGATCTGGTTCTGGCATTGGGCGAGCAGGTGCAAGTGCTCTCGCAGCCCCGTTGAACCCCATGGTTGGCCCGGGCATGGGTTTCGGAATGGGAATGGGTAGTAGTGGTGCTATGGGAAGGGGAACAGGTTTCGGAATGGGAATGGCAGGCTATGGTCAACCAATGGGGACGGCGAACATGGGAATGAATCAGGGAATTCCTCCGCATCCTGCTGCGCGAGCTCCTGGTGGAGGATACAACCCCATGACGATGAGCAATTATGGTTCTCAGCAAGCATATGGAGGAGGATACATGTAATGAATAAACCAATTCTTGAGTGAGTTATATATATATATATAGATCGAGTTGACTCCCTAAGTGTATTTGGGCTATTTCAATAAGGAGGTATAGAAGTATCTTGGTGCTTCAAACGTTACGAACGGTCTTGTTGTACATTGCTGATGACTCGGGATCGGATTTACCCTTGTGAATTTTTGGCTTGAGATTTGTTTTAGCACTTGTGCTTATAAAATAAAGTTTCATTGCTCTTTACACTTCCAGGTGTAATCATGTGCTCAGGTGGATGACAATCTAACATGAGGTGAAACTCAGTTCGACTAGTCGGGATGTAATGTCGTCATCTTGAAGGATATTTTAGATTGGTTACGATGTATCGAAAAAACTGATTACTTTTACTTGAATTTCTTGTACCTTATATATTTTTGATTAATTAAAATGATGCTTTATATTATAATTAAACAAAATGCAAAATTCTAAACATATGTATAATCTAAGACTATTTTTTTTTCGTAAAATTTAAAGAGTTGTAATTTTTTAAAGAAAAATGTATAAAATTTTAGGATATTAGGGTTTGAGGTTTCAAATTCTACCGGCTTTCACCAACTGGTAGAGGAGGTTTGGAAACAAACAACCGAGGCTATCCAAGTTGGCATAGCTCAATACAGGCTTAAAATGAAATGGGAGGGCATCAACAACCAGGTATCACCAAAGGTAGAGTACATTGCCGTCGATAGTCAATTCCAACTACAAAATCATCAACAAAATCAAGCGACACCACAGCACAATCATAAGTGTTTGATTGACAATACTAATGTCAAAATGACATTAAAATTTGAACAAGTTATTCAGAAGATTTGTAAGTATTGTAAAGGAGATGTACAAACAAATAAATCTCTGCTCACCTCCGGTCCCTTGGTATCAAATAATTAGAATTCATTACATGCAAACAAGTTGGCAACAAATGGTTTGACTTCAAAATCGTATCAAGGACATCTAGCTTTGTTGCAGAAGAATCTCCAAAGAGGTTTATTCCAGTTCCTTGTTCCAGACACGAAGAAGTTCTTCTTGCTGTGCTGGTAAAATTTTGCCAAACGTCAAAGGAATCATCTGTGAGATTATTTTGAGTAGATATCTCAGATTTTGTATTGCTGCTTACCATCTGTAGCCCATCTTGAACAGAAAATTCAGAGACACTATCTCCTTTGTCAAGATGGGTTTTGTCTTTGACAGAATTTTTTGAAGACCATCTTATCACTCTGCGTGGGCCAAAAATCATCTTCAAACTCTTTGTTAATTGATATCGGTTAACCTGATTTATTTTCAAATCCTCCAAATGCCTCTATTATTAATGAATGTGATAGTTAAGAGATTGCACATGAACATAACTCCATTTCTTCATTTGAATGTTGTAAATTTTAATCTC
>JBBMJZ010031272.1:0-10157 GCA_037833815.1 Zingiber zerumbet
TATTTTTTATAAATTTTAAATCTGATTTATATTAATTAATAAACTTTATTAGATTTTTATATTTTAAATATATTTTTATAATTTTTAAATCTGATTTATATTAAGTAATAAAAATTATTAGATTTTTTAAATTTAAATATAATTTTATTGGGATAATTTAATTAGACTTTATAAAACCTATTCGAAATACCCCATTTAAATGAGAAGTTATTTAATTTAATTAAATGCCAAAAAAAAAAAAAATTGACGCTGTTACAGGGCTCACGCCCGGCCGCGACACCGTCGCGACACCGAAACCTTTGCAGGACGCTGTCGGCGACGATGTCGGAGCCGTCGGAGGAGTCCGACGATGCTTCCGGCGCCGCTGGAGGCATTGCGGGTCGCTGCCGCTGGTGTCGCTGGAATTGTCCCGCGGTGCTGGAAGATTCGCCGGATGCTCTGATGGTGCCGGAAGCGTCGCCGGACGCCGGAGAAGCTTCCCGTGAATGTGCGACAACATGATTTCACCGACAAAGTTGGAAAATTTCACAGGAAGAGGCGAAGCAAGGAAAAGACGAAGCTTACCTGGAATCCAGGGACGATTGCGACGTGAGGAAGACGAAGAGGCAGCAGCGATTTGAAGCAGATGAACATTAATGAGGTTGTTTAGGGCTTTAAAAACTTATAAATAAAACAAATCAAAAACAAAATCAAAAAAGGAAAGCAGCGAAAGCTTCGCGACACGCAGCGAAGCGTCGCGACGCGCAGGGAAGCGCCGCGACGCGCAGTGAAGCGCACGCTTCTTGGAAGGCTTGCGCTTCCGAGTTCACAGAAGCGTGACTCCTGCGCCTCGCTGCGCCTCGCGCTTAAGCAATCGAAGCGACCGCTTTTTACAACTATGATTCTTATATCATCTCTTTATGCATTTATGATTTTATTTTGTGGGGAATGGACCAAGGTTTAAATTTTTGAGCTATACTAAAGTTTCGATTTATGTCTAGATATGATTTCTATACCATATCGTACCATCTTGATACCATATCGTACCATCTTGATACCATATCGATACTTTTTAAATACAAATATATTAATTAAAAAAATATTTTTATTAATATTTGATTGTTATCGATGATTATTATTGAGTTATATTTGAATATTGAATGTTGAATTGGAGTATTGATATTATCTCATAAAATATTTGATGCTTATTGAGTAAAAGTCAATTTAGGGTTATTAGTTGAAGTCCACCAAATAGACATGACGGGATCAAGTAGGTTTAAATTAAATTAAATTTGATTAGTTTAAAATTAAACCATATATATATATATATAGTTTATAAGGTTAGCAATTATATTATATTTATTTTCTTAACAATATGTTCCTAACAATATATTAGAAATTTTTAATACCTTGCGGATAGATGGAGGGGGAAAAAATTAACGGATAAAGAGAAAAAAAAAATTAAGAGAGAAACGAACAAAGAAATGAATTTAAATTAAGGGGAGGAATTTAAATTAATCATAAAAAAATAAATAAAAAGGATGCCGTGACCTCATGGCTTCCTCTGCGACCTGATGGAAGATGCCACAATGTTTCGTTTGCCTTCGCAATTGCACCAACACTGATCCGTAGGTGGAACGAAAAATTCTGCCTGTGACAGGACACATTATTTTATATCATGGAATGGACAATATATAACGATTAATTCTTGTTTGGTAAATGATTGAGAGTTTCTTCTACACATCCCATATGTAATAGCTCAGAAGTGCCTGCTGATTCAAACATTATAGTAGTAGTTATGTTGCTGTTCAAAATGCTAGTTCTTTGTATGATAAAATAAAATAGCATTTAATCAGGTACTTTTTGCATGTGAAACTTCTTTTGGAAGAAAAAACAGTCTTCAGCAAAATTTCTATTCATGTTTATGGATATTGTGATGCTCAAGATTAGTTTGCTTCCTTTATTCATCCACTAATTCCAAGGAAAGGCTTTGGTTGATCTATTTAATATCTTAATTCTGTTACCGAGTTAAAAATTTGTTGGTCTTTTTCAATTTTGTATCTTTACTGATTTAGAACATTTTATGGTAGGCAGAAATTGGTTCAATAAGCTCAGAGATAAAAAGTCTTCAAGAGAAGTCAATGGATATGGGTCTGAAGCTGAAGAATAGAAAGGTATGGACATTTTTTTGTACTTGTGTTGAATTGGATTTTCATTTCAATATGTGATCAAACAATTTATTCTTTGATGGTTATCCTTTCTTAATTTAAGAAACATAATCTCTCATTTGCATTTTGACTCACAATTAGTCATAATATATTTTCTCTCTTTTTTTTGTCTACATCTTTACATAATGGCAAGGAAGTTTTAATTTGCAAATGGAGGATGTAAACAATACTTCCTATTTACAGGCCATCAGCTTTACATGCGATCATAAAAACTGACTATCAAGGATCTAATATCTGCTCATTTGCAAAAATATTATACATTCTTATACTTCAGTCCCTGGCCTAACATACTGAATATGTGTGCTGCTTATAATCTAAAACCCACTTTTTTTCAAGACACTATCCTCAGAATCAGATCCTTGGCTGTAAAATGTGAAACAGATATTTAGTTGTTAGTCCTCTCCAGACAGTTTCTCTTCTATGGAAGAACAAATATCCATCACTTTATTATTAGCTTCCTGAGAGTATACTAAAATTTCAGCTTCTTAGGGTATTGCTTTACCAATTCATTTTGACAGCACATACAGAATGATCCAGGCAAGATTTCTACTTTCGGTCTTTGGATCACCACGTCCTTCTAACCTCTTGAATTTTATCCTTTGTGCCTCTTGAAAGCCATGTCTAGCAACCAATTTATCATGCTGTTCTACATTTCATTTAACTAATAGCTAAATAGTCTAGTAAACTTTTACTTTTTTATGTCTCTAAGATATGCTTCTACGGTTACAGGGAGCGGAATCTAAACTTTCTAAATTTGTAGAAGACATTATTGTTCCCCCAAGGATGATCGACACTTTGATTGATGGGGAGGTAAGAGGTGGTTAGACATTTTTTTTTAACCTTATTATTAACAAACTCTGATATAACAAATTGATATGACATGAAAGCATACCTTGTCCTAAGTCCATTGTTATTGGATCTTTTTGTATGATGATTATGCATTCATACCTAAATGGATCTTAATGAAGTCCTTCAACCAAATTTTTTGAAGTTACATATCTATCCTTCTATCTATGAAACAGTCATACAATGTTGGCTCAGTGGATAATCTATCTCACAAAGAAGCCTGACAGGGCAATAACAATGAATTTTTGACAAGATACTTCTTTGAGGTTCATTGAAATTTCTATGCTATGTTGCATCTTTGTTTTTTTCCTCCTCCAAGGCGGTGATATTATATCACCTTGTTGGTTAATCTGTCGTATAAAGAAGCTCAACAATAATGATTGTATGACAAGTCAAACTTTTTGAAGTTTATTGAAGTTTTGTATAATGCATTAGAGTTCAATGATGGATAACAAACCATATGGCATACTACAAACAGTTGGATAAATATAGCTCTACAGTTTGACAGTGATGATATCTGTAGTTTTTATGTGATAAACCAAGACATTTTTTTTTTTTGGAAAAACAGACATTCAGTTTATATTAGTAGTCACCATCCCTCCCAGAAATGCTATAATGTGACTGGTTGTTTTTTCAGTCCTATACGCAAAATTAATATTTTATGCAACTGTATAGGTTCCTAAAGCTTACTAGCTAAGAGTGGTCTAGGCATTTAACAACTATATATTACTAAATGGTGCAGGTTAATGAAGAATACCTCAGGACTCTAGAATTGCTGAGCAAAAAATTGAAATTCCTTGAAGTTGACTCTATGGTCAAAGGTTCCAAAGCTCTTAAAGACATTCAACCTGAGCTAGAAAGGCTAAGGCAAAAGGCTGTTGCCAAGGTTTGCACATCGATATTTCATTTTCATGTTTTATATTTCAAGTTGGTGTTCTAATTATCAAAGTGGCAGTCTGCAATATGTGTTTTATTGTTGGGTTTATCATATTAACAAGTTTTCTCCAGCATTTTCATGATGCTGCATTCCTGGTATGTCCGCTCCATTATATTTCCGAAACTATCCAACACTGTATTTGATTTCTAGCTATTGAATTGAATCATCTAAAACTATTCTCTATTGGTTTATTGATTCCATGTTTTTGTATAGTGTATATTCTAAATTGCATATGAAGATTGCAATACCTGAATAATTTCATACGAGAGAGAGAGTTGATACAAAACTTGATTCTACTCTCCTATGAGATGTAGGCCGAGTGTAAGAGCGACTTGTTGGCTATTTGTGTCAATTGAAGTGTTGGATGATTATGGAATCATATAAGAACATGCCATATTTACTTGGTAGATGAACATTAGGCTGGATTTTGAAATTTACAGCATATTTATATGGGTATTATAAAGAGGTCTATATGGAGGAAATACATAATGAAATCCTTGGCCAATTGAATTGGAACAGATATCACTGCATTCATGGATCAGAAATGCTGAATGTTTTTTTTGTAAATATAGTATTTTGCCTGTAAATATACTAAACTAAAGGATGTAAATGTAAAAAGGACAACCAAGATATCTTTGTAAAGGTAGAGCGAAACTACTTTGAGGATATGCCTAATAATTTTCTCAATAGTACTTACTATAGATTCCTTTTCATTTAGGATTTTAGGGTGTGTTTCCTATGGAGGAATGAAAACGGGAAGTAAAATGTCCGAAACAATTTTCTAATTGAAATTTCCATTTTCTTTGGAGGAAAATTGGAGGGAAACAAAATGCTGAGAAAATCTTTCTCCATTTTCCTTTATATTGGTTTTGTTCGTCTTGGGTGTAAAGCTCACTTTTTTTGGTTTGAAATTTTGTGTGTGCCTAATACTATAACCCAACCCCTAAACCCTAAAGGAAAAACCCTAAATGGCATAACCGTAAGCTAAAAAAAATAAACAAAAAAATAAAAAAAAAGTTGCTCATTTCAGTCGAGCAGCATGAGTCCGCGTATACACACACGCGCACACACACACATATATATATAGTGATGATGTCAAATAGTAATTGCAGTGGAAATAAAAGCAAAAGACACGCTAATCCATGGCCTATAACACGCTCATTGCATCATACTCGAATATCCACTAGAGCTTGCTCCTTCATGGAGCTGTCTTACAATTCCAACCTATGTTGTTTATAGTTTGCTCTACTCTTTTAAAGCTTATAAATGTAAAATTGAAGTGACATGGAGATTACTAAGAGCTTGAATTGAAGCCTTCCACTTTGATTGAAAGCCATAGAGACTTTTAGCATTTGATCAAGTGTTCATAGCAGAGTTGGCATATCTTTGTGCAAAGTTTTTGACACAAATCTCCCTAATAACTTATTTAATAAGTTATCCAATAACCATATTTTGCCCGCTTCTTGTTGACTAGAAATACTCTCCAATCGACAGATTGGCTATAAATTGAAGTCATCTTGTATTGCCTCAAATTCCAAGTAATTTTAGTGTCTACACTTATCATTACCCATCAAATTTATTGTCATTATTATCAACCATATTTATGCCAAAATAATTCTCATAAATACTCCTGTGCAATAATCTCTTAGATTGGTGAACCTTTTCTGATTCTGATGCTGAATACAAAGTAAAGTTCTTGAAGGCTTCATCTTGGAGCTATGTTAATTGACTTGGAAAAGATCCAACATTAGTTTGGATGTGGCTGACATTGTTGTGTCTAAAAGTTTTAACGTAATCAATAATGTTGGAAGTCAACTCAAAGTATTAGAGTTTGGCATGGGAACAGAAAGGGGCAAATGAAGGGAAAAAACCAAGTATTAGAGGTTGAGAGTTTATTTGCAAAGAGTTCAAATTTCTGGTTATGAAACTGGCTAACTGTTTCATTTAGGAATATCTTTCACAATATTCAAGTTAGTTTGCTACACATGTAAGTGTACTGTCTAAATCATTGATATTTTTGAACTTCTTCTTGAAGGTGTTTGAGTTTATTACTCAGAAATTTTATGCATTAAGAAAACCGAAGACAAATATTCAGATTCTACAACAAAGTGTTCTTCTAAAGTATAAGTAAGTTGTTCTTAGTAAGTTTTTTTACCTATAAAACATATGGTTCTAAATCTATCTGTATGCAAATTATGTGGCATTTCTTAATTTGTTTTAGTTTGTTGGATATATTATTTATATGCCAAAATATCTTATCCCTGTTTCAGCACTTTTATGTTTGACTTTGATAAATTATTTTTATGGAAAAATGGTGCAAGGTTATTGGGCCCATGGTGTTTCTAAATTACCATTCCTTGGCTAGAACTGGTATAGCTACCAAGAAAATGCTTGCATCTACACCACGGGAATTCACACTATTTAAATTCTGTCCAAACCATTTAATTTATGTGCTAACTTGTTAAAATGTACCTCAAAAGTCTTTAGATCTTTTAAAAATTTAAGTATATGCTACTCACATTGGATACTTATCGATGTAATTCATATGCTTTCATGAATGAATAAACATAGGCCTTCTACAGAAGAATTGATGCAGTGCAATATATGGATTTGATTTTTCTTTGGCTCTTCCATCGAGTGATTGAACCCAACACAACAATCATGCAATATCATACTGAGAGCATTTATGTTGTTGGATCTGGAAAAAAAATGATTTAATCATTGAAGAGAGCCGGGATACTCTTAACTCCTATAAGCTGGATTATAGATATTAATTTTCCTAGTTTGTTATATAATTATGAAAATTGAGAAGCTCCCAAAGAATTAGTATATTTATCTATAAGTTGGCCTTAATGCAGGGAATCACAACCTTTGAAATAACTAAATCACAAATGAAATGAAATGAGCACTCATTCTATTTAGCAATGTAGATGGTTTCCTTCTTATCTCAATGTATGACCATAGACTCGGAGATCCAACACCCAACTCATCTATCAAGGCATTCACCCATCATATCTCACAAGCAAAATTTGATTCATAGCACAAAAGTCAACCTAGACTCTAGAATGAAAACCTTTTACTCTTTCAAGTGACCAATTTCTGCGAACAGTATACTAATATTAGTTTTCCATCATTAACAAGGCCATCATAGTATTATTTTGCAACAACATAAAACTTCACATGTAAATTTCGTATCTTCCTATGTAGAAGTCCTTTTCTAGACTTTTTAATGCATCAATGAGTTTCAATAAACCCACCCAATCATCTGAGACAACATTTATTGAGTAATAAGTCCATTTTATATGGTATGTTGAGTTTAATAATGGTAAGATAAATGATTTGTCACAAGACAAGCTGATCACAACCACGAGGATCATTGAGAATTTATAGACTTATCCATGGGTTTTGGTACTAGGCTGTGTCAGTCGGCATCGGTCAAATTTACCATTTCGCTAACTGACATTAAGATGACTTCAACACAGTGGCATAAAGGAAATAGGAGGGTAGAAAAGGAGATCATGGGAGAGAAAGGAGAATAAAGGAGAGGAGTGTTGTGGAAATGAAAGAGGAAAAAAAGAGGAGCACTAGCAGTAGGCAATGGAAGCGATCGGTTGCAACGGGAAGTGACGGTGATCAATTGAAAGGCACAATAGGCATTTGACGGGTGTGGAGAGGAAGATGTAGAGAGGAATTGGGATTGGGAAGGAAAAAAGAAAAGCAAAGAAAAAGAAAAAGAAAGTGAAAGTAAAGTAGGATAGGATAATTCCTTGACCTTTTAAAAATACAACTACCTAAGTGACTATGATTAAACTCAATTTATATATGTATAAACTTGATTCAGTTCTAAACTATTCAAAAGAAATCCAATACGAGCTTGGTTTGAATCCATTTGTCTCTAATCGTTGTCTAGTCAAAAGACTTCACCAAATCTTAAACGGAGTTTCACTTGAAAGGTCATTGAGCGAGCAATGAAAAAACTAGATTTGACAACGCATTAATTAAATAAAAATTTATTCAACTAAATCTAAACAATTGTTTTTTTTTCTTTTACTATTTTTAATTCATTTTAGCGGAGATATTTAATAAGTACAATGATGTTACTGAATAGATCAATTTTTTTTATATAAGAAAACTCTATCCACTTTAAATTAAAGTATATATATATATATTTTTTCAAATTTAAATTTTATCATATTAAAAAAATTTAAATCTAAAATTTTCAAATTTGATTTAGTCAATTAAAGTTTTTTATTTTTTAAAAATTTATATTATAAAACTAAATAAATTTAATTTAAAAATTTAAAATCTAATTGAAGTTTAAAATATAATATTTTAAAATTTGAAAATTTTGTATTATTTTTGGCCCATTCTAATAATTATAATTATGTGAATGAAATAAATTCAAATTAGAATAAGACAATAGGATTTTAAATTATGAATTTATTTCATCCTAGAGTTTTATCAAACAAAATACATGAAATAAAATGATATTTAATGCATTTTTTTTATTAAATGCTATTATATAAATTTCGAATATAATTACATAAAGCGATAAAAATATACATTCGTTTAAATAAAATTTTATCTTTAACAATGACAGTTTCTTGGTTTTTAAATTTAAAATTGATCCAATGTTACAAAATATGTCCCCATTTGTAGAGTACTACAATCTCATTCTCTTTCCAGTGTTTTAACTGTAAAAGTTGAATAAATTATAAGTATAAATTAATATAAAACAAAACGAAAGAAGTATGTAATTTACAAGTCCTTGTTCTAGTCCTAGTCTCATAATGTATTATCTATGCAGTCTTTGACACCTGGATCCACATTGTTTCGGATACTCATACTCAAGTTCTAGTCCTAGTCTTAGTACTAGTAATATAGTGTTGGACAACCATTGTGATGCTTTTTGGTTTGATTTTAAGCAAGTCAATATGTTTTCTATTGGCACAGAATTAAATATTCACGTGCATCTTTTTGACCATTATGATTGCTACTGCAACAATGCGCTACATATATCTGTTAATGTTGATTTTCCTCCTTTTTCTTATACTCTTTTTTGTCCTAATCTTTCTGCTGAGACAAAGAATATGCATTGCCTATCTCTCTTTTCTCCTATCTTCATGTTTTTTGTCTGGTTTTTCTTTTCTTTTCTCTCTGGCATCTCCCACCTGCTTTCTACTCCTGCTCTTGTTCTGTGTCTTTCTTCTCCCTCCTCCAACTCTTCCTTTTGTTTTCTTCTCTGCTCTCCTTTCTCCCCTCACTCTCTTCTTCTCCTCTCCATGTTTCCTTCTCCATCTCTTCTCATCGCTGAATGGTACCATGTCATCCTAACAAACAATACATGTTGATAATTTGAAAGAACTGTTCTTACTGCTAACTGCATTTTTATGTGGATTGGTTTATAATCCTGAACATGATGATTCAACTTTCAATTTCTCATTTTGCTTTTGCTGTTGACAACCTAAATTTAAAGATTTGAAACTGATGACTGAGATACCAGAGTAACATTGTGAGGTTATTCTGGTGGTTCCTAAGTAAAATATTATGTTTAGATCTTGAAGCCTACTGCTTGCTCAAAGTCTGATATGTCATAAATTTGTTCCTTGAATTTAAACCATGAATTCCTTCCATAGTTACTTCAATTTCTTTCATTTAAATTGTTTTTGGAACTTTAACTTTGTAGTGCTAGTTGTTTCTTTAATCATTTATGTTTAATCTGCAGGTATGTGATACATTTCCTTAAAGAGCATGGTAAAGACATATACACCGAGGTTCGTGCAGTTTATGTTGATACAATGAACAAGGTAACTTCTGACCAATTCCTCATATAGTTTTATTAATAGTTGTTTATGTTCCAAGATCATATTTATTAGGTCAATCTATTTACTAAATTACTAGATGAATTTTAGAATAGTAGTATGTCTCATACCACATCAATATTAAAATTTTGGATTGCTACACAGTGTTGCACAAGTATCACATGGGGTTGCTTTAGATCAAAACTGTCTCCATCATGGAATAAAATTTCGTTCCGTGCCGGGCGGAACGGGCGAAACTTACCGTTCCGCCCGCGCACCGAAACCGGCATCGAACGAGCGACGATTTCGTCGCGTCGTGCGTCACGCGCTAGGAGGAGTCGCGCGCCCAGAAATCGTCGCGAACAG
>JBBMJZ010031282.1:0-10156 GCA_037833815.1 Zingiber zerumbet
TGATGAAGAGGAAAACCAAAACTCATGAAGAGAATTCAAAATTTTATTAACTAAATGGTGAAATTAACAAGAGGAAGTGGGGTCTCTTTTAAAAGCTCCAACTAAAACTCGGTAATAAATATAACCTAATCTTACAAACTTGGTAAATGAATAGTTTTTCCTTAAAATAAGTTAGCCCTTTAAATAATAATTAACTTTTCCAATTTTGCAATGGCAACCAAAATAAAATCTTACATATTCTAAAAAGTTTAACGACCCATAAAAATTTAGAACTTCACTTTCAATTCAGAACTAATATTTTCAAGTTTTAAACTTCCTATGTAATCCGCATCACGAGTCTTGCATCATAAGTCCTACCAAGATGTTTGCTCCACATATTGATCATGCTCAGTGTATAGCTAGCAAACAAATTAGAAGCTTGGTGGTGCCGTGCTTCAGGCTAAAGACATCATCTGATCTGTTTTAAGAGCAATTTCCTTTTTAACATCCCCTTCAAACTGAAGATACTGCAAGAATCTAAGATTGACGGAAAGGCTGTTGATGAAAACTTATTAATTATTAAAATTTTAGTTAATATCTAATCAATGATATCATAAAATATAATTTATATTTTTGCTAAAATTATGGTCAATCTTAAAATTATTAAAGGAAAAAAAAATTATTTACTATCTGTTGAATGGTGAAAAGCATGTTCTATTCTTCTAGTACTTGATTATTAAAAACAATGTGTTGCATATGCAAAAAGCTCAAAAAGTTGATATGCACTATTGTTAATTGAAAGTAGTTGATAAAAATTTAGCCTTCCCTTCTCATCAACTTTTCAGATGCTAGTATCAACTGGGTAAAACAACCAAGCATCATATCAATACATATGGAATTAGGTAGCTTACTCTGTTTGTAGGAATCTTGTTACTAGTAACATATCAGTGTAGCTAATGTGAGTAGTGTCTATTACAAAAAGAAATGTCTAGATGGAGGCAACATGCAGCAAGCCTTGTATTTGGATCACTCTTATGTCAATAATTTCCTTATAATAAAATAGTCTTAGTTAATGATCCACATATTGTCTGTGAGCCACAGGATCACCACCCACATTCACCCACAAAGAGGGGAGGGAGTATTAAGTATAGAGAATCTTGATCTGGTCTTTTCTTAACAGCTTCAACTTTGGTACAAGAAATCATCCAATCAAATTTAATTGTGTCTAGCATAGCTTAGAGGATTAAGTTGTTGCAGGTTGCAGTTAATATTTAATATTGTGGGATTGTAGCACCAATATCTAGTTGACCCTCGGACATGTAGAATTGTTGATTTCCTTTGCCACATATAACACTGAATTATCTTGAGCTACTTGAACTGACACAAAGGCCACAAGCTAAGGAACAGCAAAGCAACAAAAAAGGCGTCGGCATACGAAGAATCATTGCCAGACTTTGATCTCTATTAGATGATTCAGATATGTGCCAATATGAAACATGTTTGGATGCTTAGTGGACTCTCGGTGAATACTTTCCTTTGTTGTTGGTTTTCCAATGACATCTTAAAAAACCATCAAACTTCCTGTGACACTTTAGGACATTTTCTCTGTTGGGATATCATTGATAAGATGCTCAACAGTGAAACTCTTAATTTAGTGACGAGGGAAGCTCATCCTTGTGTCATTCAACCTTGTGCATATAGTTGTTGAGCTGCGGTGAACCAAGGAGGGAAAGTACACTAGGCTCATTCAGGGCTTGCATCTCCCTTCACCATGCTTGGCCACTAGATCTGCATCAAGGATTGCTTGGTCCAGCAGGCAGCACGTGTACCTACAATCAACGCCCACAACTGCCAACCACTGATACTGTGGGCTCCTCAACTTCGACAACAACCATACAGGTGATTGGATCTGGTAGCAACAGTAGATTGCATTAGGGTTCATGATCTAGGAAGAGTGTGGTGCTAATCTTGTTTCCCTTGTGAACTTGGTTCTTGGTTATGATGGCCTGGATGAGGAAACGAAGGGGAAGTCTATTGTGCAAGTTCAAGTCTACGGACTGCGAATAGGACATGTTTTCTTGATCCACGATACATTAACTTTAATCTGAACACGATTTATTTAATAAACAGGTCGAAAGTTGTGATGCAGACATGATACAATTTTAGATGGATTGATTAATATGCTCTATTGCATATATGTTAGTTATTTTTTATCAATATTTTTTTAAAAAAAATACCTATTGAAATATGCCCTTTCCCACACAAATATATGCTATAGAATCTTGGTTTTAAGTGTTTCTATACTATCACACCAAGAGGTTGATTGTGTTTCTAGTACTATAGTTTAAATGCTAATCATTGTTCATTTTCGAAAAGATCCTATAAGATTTAGTAGTGGGCATCATGTCTATTGCTGTTCGCCTCTCAGACACTTTACTGCCAATCTTATCTGAATGAAGCCATGCTTGTGATATGAAAATAGCAAGATTTGTAGTTTATAATAACTCGATCCTTTTTAATAGCATGTGCTATGATGCTGTTAGGCGACCACAGACCGCTTGTGTCATTTAAATATCCTGATTTAAGATGTTTCTAGAATATTACCAAGAGATTAAATACGTTTTTCGTACTGTTTTCCAGTTAGATGTTTATAATTGTTTCATTTTCAAAAAGGATCTTGTAGGATTTAGGAAGGAGCATCATTAGTTGTTCATCTCTTATCGCTTTCATTTTCTGTTAGACTTTTGTTCTGAAGGAAGCCAGCTCAGAAATAAAACTAGCAAAAGATGCAATTTAGACATAGCTTGATCTTTGCCAATGACATTCTGTATACAGACTGGGAAAAAATTTCTCGCCGCCGGAGGACTCAGGGACTCTTCGATGTGCTATCTGCCAGACAGATCGAGTGTCGGATGATGATCTATTAATCGATTCCAGCGATTCTTTTTCTGCAACATCGAAAGCATGGGAGGGTCCCTACCTTTGCCATGATTGCCGGAGAAAGAAAGATGCCATGGAGGGAAAACGGCCTCGCGAATCGACGATGTCCAGGTGAAATACAATGTGCAGCTAAATTAATCTAGTAGTAAATGTAAAATGAGTAATGCGAATAAACTGTCAGGCTGATGCTCCAAGTTCATCGTCTAATTGTTGTTTGATGGATGTAAAATGTGTGATATCTTAGATTTTGTAGCTTTGAAGACTAACCGATTCCCGCGTTTGTATGAACCAGTATCGATGCAATCCTAGTATTTTCCAAGAAAAGTCTTTTTGTGCTCCAATAAAATGGGAAGTGTTTGATCCTCTTTAATACGAACAAAACTTGTTCTGAATGTGATCTTTGCTCAAGTTACAATAGTGTCTCAACTGACTGCGTCTTGCAGCAGTGAGGTTGTGGCAGATTTGGCACGAGCAACTTCGCGACCATCTTGTGGAACCTCGTGGCCTTCACAAGGTGGCTGCAAGGTTGCTCAAGGCTGCCACAATTGATCTCGCAGCAGCACCTGCGAGTTGTTTCGCGGCAGCTCTGCTGAGTCACTCATGTCTGGCTGCGAGCTTGCAGTGCTACTGTGAGGAGATTCAAGATGTTGAGCACGGGTTGACTGAACGGGAAAGAAAGTTCGTTCTGCCCAAATTCTTGGAGACAAAAACATATCACAAAAATGATCTATGGACAGATTTTTTGATCTGTCTGTCTATTTTTTTACAATGGGTCTATCTGTTTCCTCGGCAACTAAATTATGTTTAAAATTTGTGTACTTATGTTCGGTGTATATTTACTTAAAATAGTAACTAATTTTCAAGTATCCATATTATATTCGGAGAGCAAAGTAGATAGGGTTGTAGGACAAAAATAAGGGCGCTAGTCATTTGCAAAATCGTCATATGACATTCCGTTTCCAATTAAAGTTAAATGGCCACTCTATTTAGTATGAACTATCTGAAATATTGTTATATTATTTGATATTGGGCCGTAAGTTAACTAGTAGTTTTTACAATTATAGAAGTTTAGCTTTTACAATAGTGACTTTGTATATTTTAGTTTTGCTTCTCCGAGTGACTTTATCTCTAATATTTTTACTTCTTATTATATCCTTATGACTATATATCCATCTTAATAATATCCTCATCTCTGTAACTCTTATCTTCTATTTATTAATATAACACGTCTAACCGTCGTTTTCTTGATATATGAGTTAATTACTAAGAAAACATAAAAAAAGACATTCCGGTGCATGAAGCTCCATTAATGCGGAGTCTTGGAGAAGAGTTTATTGTACATAACCTTATTTTGTATTGCAAGAAATTGTATCTGTGACTCGAACTCGTGATTATCAGGTCACACGGAGGCAACTTTATCATTACACTAAAACTCTCCTCCTTCAGAAAAGAAAACAATAAAAGCGATAAAAAAGTATTATTATTATTATTGTTTTACATTATCTAAGTTAAGTTGAAATGAAACTTGGCTTAGGCTTAGTTTTATTTGGTTGTGTCATGATATCCACTGAACAAAGGTTGAATGGAAAACAGTATTTTGCCAAAAATTAATATTACTGATTTGTAGATAGGCAAATGATTGTTGATAAGAGAAGACAGATTCTTGTGAATGATAGGATATGATAGATTTTGTTTTTTTTTTACTTAAATTAGAGACGGTCTGTGAGACAATTATAGTAAATTTTATACTGTAAAAATTAGCTATCATAGCTTGAATAAATATTTAGACAGATTTTAACTTTATTGTGCAACTGATGTTTATGTTAACCAATTGTAGTAAAAACAAACAATGATTATGCTCTCCCATGCTCCCCTTACATCTGCCCATAGATTATGTGAAGAGAGATACATCATAAGATTGGTTTATAATTAACCGTCAAATGGTTAGTGGATGAGAGGAATTTTTTTCTCAAAGACATGCGGTTCCTGTTCCATTATAGTAAACATGTGATGTTTATGTTAACCATTTGGTAAAAGACAATTCGCTCGCCCCTAGCACCTCCGCCAACCCGTTCCTAGCCAACATGGAAGAGGTAAATCACGGATGGCTACAAGCTATTAGTGCAAGTAGCCAAGGAATGGAGGAAGGTATACCCGAACACATTGAGTTTCGACCCCAAGACCTCATATAATAACATCCCATGTCTCAATCATTGCACCGTCACGAGGGAACGATGTTTATGTTAACCAAGAACTATATGACAGATCCAAAGGACTTATTGAACAGTCCAATTATCTTGATAGGAGAGATTGGTGCGAATGACTACAACCATCCATTCTTCCAACTAAGAAAGGTGGATGAAATAAGAACCTTCATTCCTGAAGTAATTGGTTCAATTAGTTCGGCGATTAGTGTGAGACTTATACTTTTACTTGTGTTTTACTCTATACTACTAGTTCTTGCATTAATATTCCTGAATATTTAGCATTTTCGGTTTGAGACTATTAAGTTTGTAAAATCCTGTCATTCTTTCAAAACCTCCTACTCAATTCAGTTTGACTCCTTAATTTTCTTCTATTTATTTTTTCCATTTATATTAACTATTGTTATCCTCGTGTTAACACCAATGTAAAAGCATGATGTTAATTAGTACTAATGTGTAAAAATGATTCGTATTATTCCAGCATAAATCCTATAGAATACTATTTCTTAAAGTAGCAACAAGAAACGCATTGAAATATATCATGAAGTAGTATGTAGTCGATCTCACCTCATTTCCAAAGAAATTTTGAGTAAAATTCTCTCTCCTATAACATGATGCCCTGAATCATTCATCTTCATCAATTCAACATTTCCATTTGAGCAGCAATTGGTATTAGTATTCTCCATTGCGTAATATGGGCATTGGTAGCACCCATCAGCATTTGAAGCCATGGCAAACAGACAGGACAATGATCATAATTAGAGCGATAATGATGGCCAAAACAATCAGTTTAATCTTCATGTTCTGTAGCCACATTTTCCTTCTCAAGTTTGTTCCTTGCTGCCTGAAATCTTGTGCCTGAACACAAATCACAGATTAAATAGAATCAAAATCATGGGGGAAAAAAGTGCTGGAATATCAAAACAAATAACAATTGCTGCAAAATGCAAATCATTACCTGAGAGCGAAGATTTTCAGTTTTATCCACAAGTAGCTCAATTTTCTCTCCCCGATCAAGCACCTATGATCAGTGGAAGCCATAATAAAAATTTAGAAAATTAAGGCAACTTGGGATATTTGATTTATGTAATAGGTTTGGAGTGTTGAATGGCAAGATTACCTACCTTCTCGATGTTCTCCATCATGACTCCTTTTACTTCAGAAACTTGAGCTTTCACTTTGGCCAGCTTGCTGATTTCCTCAGGGTTGTTGACACAGTACTGCATGTGCTCTTTAAGTTTGGACCTGAGATGTAAATGGAAGTTAATAATTCTAGTTAACTATTATGGAGCAAAATGCTGATAATTAGTTGGATAGTCTAAAATGGCACCCGAACTCTCGGTTTAAACTGTTGGCCGCAGCTGTTGCAGCTTTTCCTCCTCCATATCTTTTGGTGAAGTCCTCCTTCACTCTCTCAAGGAATGCAATGGGGATCTGCCTTCCAGCTGCCGCAACTGCAACTACACAGTATGCTGCAAAATCGATGTACAATATCAGGTCCTACTAGGCTAATGGACAATTCAAAGCAAACACACACCAATGTCAAGTACAATTAGACAGGTCAGTGAATAAAAGAATGACTTGGTAAACCAAGTAGTGTTTGATTCGACATAGTTGGATAAAAGGATTAATGGTTCATCAGAAAGGCACTAGCTAGTATGGCACAGATGAGGGAAAATTGTCATTGTTTGTCCCTAAGATCCCAAGAAATGGACATATCCTAGTCCATCAAATACAAGTCAACATTGCTAATACCAGATAGAGAAATTTAACTAAGAATTAACAACATTTTAAATTAGTTACCACTAGGCAAGGATCAATGTAAATTTAGCTAACAAAAAGACAGCATCAGTATAATCAGATTATAATAAAAAAGGCTAAATAAAGAAATTTAGCTGATAAAGAAATGATGTAATTTTGTCTGGACGGTTCTGGCCATTGATAGAAGACAAAATACCTGATATTTACTTGATTAGGCAACAAAATTTGCTTTCAATAATCAGTCATGAAGTTCTCATCATATTCATATTTATTTGCACTATGTCTCCAACTATTTGTATGTATATTTATATTCAAATCCAAGTTTCTCAATAGCAATGAACTATATTATCTCTCTATACCCAACACTCCTTGTCCAAAACATAGTTAAGAAAAAACAGTTAGGATGAGTACTGGAAAATGGAATATGATCTTCTTTGTTTGAGAAAGTATTTATTGGTTTGGCAACTATACGTAGTCAGAACCAAGTTTCTCGTAACAATAGTCAATGATTAACTTAAATTATAAGTACTTCTAGATTTTCTACATTCATTGTAATCATCCTTGTAATACTAACATAGTTCATAAAAACAAATCCAGGATGGGTTTGGGAACCTGAAATGCAATCTGAAATGTTGCAAAAAGCAGTTTAAAATACAATCTGTAATGTTTCAAAAAGCATTTTAGAATCGGTATTGGAGGGAGGAAACATGATCTTTATTGTTTCCCACAGGTGGTTTATGGGGACAAATATGTATATGCTGTAGTGCATGGCATTGCATATACCATAAGTGGATTTATCATGCAGTGAAGCTATAGTTGCAATGTATATGCATATAAGAACTGCATTGTACATAATTCACAAAGTTCTGTTCAACTTTTCAGTTCATCTAGATTATTCAAATTTACTAGATTCAAATAAATATATTATGTTGATGAAAATATTATGCATGAACATGACAAATTATCTACTTTTTATATATCTTTTTTAATGCATATACAAAGCATCAACAAAGTGATAGGGATAACATCCCTTACATGTGCTAGAACAACGCCAACAATCAACTGAGTATTTAAAACAAGAAAGACTGCAATGGGATTGAGCTTGATGTGAAACTTTGTTGTAGAAGAATTAAGAGAGCTTGAGGTCTAATTTCTTTCTTTTACATGTGATAGCGACTAACTGATCGAACAATTTGATTTAAATGAAGAGAGTATGAACGGTTCTAATGACTTAAGGAACCAGCAATGACTATGATAATGACATGATTTCGTGTAATAAAACTCTTCTTAAGATCACTAAAATTTCCTTATTAGATACTAGAAAATTATTCATAATGATCCATAATAAGTATCTTATTGGATGGACAACTTAAACACGACGTTCAACCTTGTTTAAAATGCCTCATATGTTGTCAATCAATGAAGATTTCTAGCTGGATGCACATCAAATTCCAGTGAAAGTCTTCTTTTCTTTCCGAAACCATTCAACAACATTTGTTCACACATAATATCATTTCCAGCCTAGAGATCTCTTTCTTTATCACTTTGTCAAAATTAACTTAGTCTACAAGCCATTGGTGTTAAATTAATGACTGCATATGCATATGCAATTCACCAAAGCATATGCATATGCAATTCACCAAAGCACTTCGTACATAGTGTAATCACATAGATTGACTTGTAAAACAAAGGTAGATATAAATTGCACAATTTTACACTAAAATGATACAGAGTACACGCACATCACCAGATCAGATAGGTTGATGATTGTTTCTCTGCTACAGAAAAAGAAAAACAATTAACTTCAATCCAAAGTGAAAAACAAGACCAAGTTGAACATCTCATCCAATTTTTTCTTCGAAATGGCTAAATAATAAATAACAAAACCTACTCTTCATTACTTTGACATACATCTTAGGATCAATTGTTTCTCCGTCCACCTAATCCTACCACTCAAAGGACTTCAGTTCCGATCTAAAGGAAGCAATCAATGTATCATCCTTCTTCCCCAAATACCAAAAGAATGTAACTAGAAACCTAATTCCTCCAAATCCACCACAAATCATCTGAATCTCTCTAGGAAGCCAATCCAAAGAGTAAAGACCCACGACAAACACAAAATGGCATAAGCGGTCAAACAAGAACAGATCAGATCACGCTACAAACTTTTAAGTCATAATAACCACAGAATTGAACGCAAGGACAGGAACTCACTGTAGCCGTCCTCGACGAGGTAGTTGAATGTGTGGCCGTCGCAGTCGTAGGTGAACTTGTTGTTGGCCGCGGGGAGCTTCTGGAGGCACTGGGAGGCAATGGTAGTGAAATTTCCGGTGAATTCCGTGTACTCCGACAGGATCACCGGCCCCCGCGCGACGAAGCTGTAGATGAGCGTCTGCTGTCCCATCCGAACTCCTAGCACCCCCAGGAGGAAACCCTAACGCCAGATCTGGGAAGCAAGCTCAAGGGAGAAAGAAGAAGCAAAGCTGCAAAGAGGAGATGTTCCACTTTTGCTTCCTCCTCTCCCACCGGCAGAGCCTTTTAAAGAGGGAATAGAGAAGGAATGCTGCTTCTCAACTGAATTATGTGATTTTTTAGGCTAAAAAAGAAATAATCATCTAATTAAGTGGGGTTGTTTATTTTAGCAAAAAAAAAAAAACACACTTAATTATTCATATTAGCGCTTCTCTTTATTAAAATAACGCTTCACTCTTAATTTAATATCTGACATATTCACTTATACTCCATTTTAGAGCAAGTTTGCCCCCAGGGGTTGGATCAGCTGGTAAGTTGGTGGGTTGTTTGCTCCAATGGCCGAAGGTTCAAGTGTCGCCAGTTGCAATACGGGATAATATCCCTTCTGCTGGTTTAACTGCCTCGAACCCCCATCAACTTCTAGCCCAGCATTCACCCTGATTTACCCTCCTCCTGCATCAACATGGGGCAGGCGCATGGGGCCGCTGGGGTGGGCGGTTTCCCACCTTTTTTGCTCCAATTTTAGAGCAAGTTTAACAAAACTTACCCCATTTTAAAATAATTTTAATCAAAATGGTGTCCACGGGACTTAGCACAGACGGTGGCACCAGTTTTTGAAAACCGGACCGGCCAGTCCGATAGGTTGAACCGCAAACTGACCCTTGATCCGGTCCGATCAACCATTAAAGCCGAATTTTTTTAAAAATCGATCAAAATCGGTCAAAACTGCTCAAAACCGATTAAAACTGCACAAAAACAGGTCAAAAGCGGTCAAAATCACATGTTCAACCAGGATTTAA
>JBBMJZ010031298.1:0-10155 GCA_037833815.1 Zingiber zerumbet
TCTAACAATATTAAATTATTCAATAATTGAGAACTTATAATAAATCAATATACAACTTATTTTTATATACACCATAAGCATATTTATCTTATAATTACAATATATAAATAAAAAAATACTGAAACTATATCGGCACGACACGATACGATACCGAAACCATATTATTCCAGTCTGAGACCGAAACCTCGGTACGGGTCGAAATTTTAAACCTTGCTTTTGTATCATAAATCATTTATTTGCCATAGTAGAAATCTTACATTCAATAGTTTGTAATGTACTCTTCAATATTGTACTTGCTAGTGTGCTAGTGTGCTTCTTTCCAAAATAAAGAAAAGAAAGAGTTCTTCCTGGCAGTGCCAATGTCAACAACATTTTACCAATGCATTATCATAGTTTACTGACTAATGTTGTACTTGTGTGTCATTTCATGAAGATAACCTTGTTCGAAAGTTTCAACGAATACGACCGAAATTTTTGTCTCCCTTTGTTCTGAAGCTGAACTGAGATTAAGAAGTATTTACTCAATTCTGATAGACAACACAGATATGATGTGTCACTAGATAAGATAAGAATGGTTAAAACACCTATTGTAGTTTAAGAAGCCATACAGATGTCTACCATAGATACAGAGAGACAGCAATAATCCATAAAGTATGAAACCGATATAACATAAACTTACTTTAGTGCCAATTCAGTGTGTTGAAGTCGGTAATAAAATACAGCTAGATCACCATAGCTCTTCATTGTGTCTGGATGATCCAATCCAAGATCCCTCTCATTTATATCCAATGCCTTCTGCTGATATGTTGTAGCCTAAATGTTGCAAAAACTCAGTTGCCTCCAAGAGAACAAGTTGTAAAGTCTCAAAATGGAGGCATCAATGATCACCATGTACATATTAGTGATAAAAAAATCATAACAGTGATGGGCAAAAAACAAAGCCATAATATTCATTTTTGAAGCAGCAAAAAGTTGATTGAACATTGTGTTGTCTCTTGATCAAGATATGTAAATTCATACCCAATCAATGTGCAATTGAACCACTCTATATCACATATGTCCTATGATCTTGCATTTGTGGTCAATATTTACATATATTTAATTGCAATTAATAAATACATAATTGTACAAGTATGAATAATGAAATATTTAAGTTTACATAATCTAACTAAAAGATAAGTTTACCTTTACCATTTAACATATGGAATTATTCAAAGTAATCAATGTAAAAGAAAGTTCAGATCTATCACAAAACATATCAATCAACTTACTGATCCATATAGGAGAAAATTTTCTATCTGCCTTGAGATAAGAAAATGCATATAACCCTCCTAATGCTTTAGTAAAACATAGTTGCACAATGAAACCAATTTGAGAATAAAAAAATTCCACAATTAAAGATCACGAATAAGAAAGAATATATCTAACAAAATATTATCATTACACTGAACAAAATAATCATTAAATTTCTCATCATCACAAACCTTGTTCCTCATTATTTCTCATAACATTAGTAATAAAGGCCAGTTTGATTAAATCAGAATTCATTTCCTTGTATTTGACTTGATTAACTTGATCGACTCAACCACATAAGAGCATGTATATTGGCTCAACTAGACAACATAATCAACAGTTATTTATAGAGAGCCTTTCCACATTTGAATTTTGAACCATATATAAGCTACCTTAGATAATTATGATGACCTTCAGTCTATATGGTTATGCAGTCGGAGAGTGCTTAAATGCTCCCAATGCCAACTTTGAGAAAGCTGGTGAAACAGCTGAGTTCTCTACTTAGAATTTGGCGTACTTCAAAGAAAATACAAAATGAGTCCTACTCATATAAATGCTATGTTGAAATTGAATAATGATCTATCTATACTTTTTTTTTTCATTCATAATACCCTTGTGCCTTCTATGTTGCATGTAGACAATCGCAAGTGTTAATACCCAGGAGGGAAACCCAATCCAACCTATTCCAAGGCACTTAGGTGGGTAACCTACTGGTATTTTGGCCATGCCCAAGTTGATTTCAATAATTACCAAGTGCAAATCCTGCTCTCTCAGATGGAAAAGAGAGGTGAAAACTCTTGCACTCTCAACCAGCCCTCAAGTGGATCGGAGCAGTAACCTAATCACTCGATCCACATGCCATAGGTCAATTGTGTAGGTGGCATTCATACCAATGTTAGGGCTTGAGATGGAAGTCCAATTTAACCAAATATGCCAAGGCACTTTGTAGAGAGCCTCCTGGAACTTGCGCATCACAAAGTGAAGTGCAGTTAACCTTATGGGACTAAGAATGAGTACAGATTATGCTATTGACCAGGGTGGAGCTAGCTGTGGACCCTACAGTGTCAATGCCAAACACAAAAACAGCTATGAAGACCATATTTAGCACCAGACACGTGTTGTTGTGATTGAATAGAACATTTATTGTCAATACCAAATCAATAATCAATTTTCATTGCATAAATATGAATTCATGTCTAGCATTTCTTGGAAGGATGATACCTTGGGTTTTTTCTCAATATAATAGCATAATCTATTAGTTGGCATTATTTTTTTTTGTGAGTATTCAATCTCTTGATGGATTACAATAGACATGTGCTTAGGTCAGGAAATATTGCTCCCCAAAAAAAAAACTGCACTGTAATCTGCTTCATCAAGCAGATGAATCACAAAATGCACTCAAGAATTTTCTTATGATCACATACAAAATACATATTAGGTCATTAAGTGTTAGTGTTAGATTGATTGTAGATCAAAATTCTTAATAAATAGTCACAAGTATGAAGCACCAAAAAACAAGCCACTTAATTCCATGAAACATGGCATTAAGTTGCACACAGAAAATGAAAATCCACCTGATTAAAATCCCCAGTATGATATAGGACTACAGCTAAAAGACTGTATGCTCCAGCAGTCATTCGGTGATAAGGGCCACAAACTGCAATTAGTTTTTCCAGAGCCTGCATCCAAATATACTTGCTAGCGTGAGAAAATGAGAGCAGAGGAATTTGTTTAGCAGGAAATACATAAAAGTGTGTGTGTGTGTATAAAAAACCTTTGTCCCATAATTGACTGCATCTTCAAGTTTTCCCTTATCAAGGGCTGTTTTTGAAGATTCCAGTAGTTGTCGCCCATCTGCAGACGAGCATGCAACTTGCTGCAAGATATGAAAGAAATTAAGGCTCATCGTTGCATGGAACACTTTTCAGCTGATAATCAATTGTTTTTGTTTCACCTTGTGAACAGGAACAAGGCTGATGATGTCCAACTTATCGAATGGGAAAGGTAAATCCATATCAAAATCTCTGGGTGCCAATTCAATCCCCACCTAAGAAGAGTGAAGGTAAGATCAAAGGAAAATATCATGCACAAGTTTTTCCAAGGCAAAAATGATAACCACCTTATGGCATATCCCCCTCAAGATGGCATACTTTCTTATATCCTGATAATTTGAGATTGTAAGTTCCCAATCATATCGCTTCTTCAAGAATAGTGTGAGCCATGCCCAGACCAGGGAATGCACATGGACAGAATGATGTGAAAATCCAGCATCAGGAACCCCAAGGAGCAAGTTAAGAGTTGCCGCAAGTGATATAGGCAAATCTCTGGTTTCATAAACAGCAGCAATGGCAACCCGTACAATATGCTTAAAAGCTCTTACTATCATCTCATGAATGCAGAGTGATTGAACATGAGATAGCTTCTCTGAAAGCTTGACCTGATCAATAAACATATTAAAAACACAATTTAGCCATATTAGTGGTGAAATGAAAATGTAGGTATATGGAATCTCTTAAAGAACTCCGCCCATGACAAACTAGTCATGGCCATTCTCAAGCCCAGATAAAGGAGAAGGGTTGCATTAGGTTGGCAGCCAACGTTAAATTATGGCAAATGTTCAATGAATGGATTAAACCTCTTAAAGTTAAATGGCTAACTTACAACTTGACCAAGCGAATGCATTCGTAGTCCTCTTGTATGCATGAAATCAGTCAGAGTGCGACCATCAACAGGGGAAAGTTCTAGTGACCCAAAGTCTGAAACCTTTAGTTGATACGGAGGCAATTCATACTCGTTAAAGTCACCAAACCACCAAAAATGGAATCATGAAACAAATGCAAAATAAAGCAATCTTATATGAACCTACCAACTTGGGGAGAGCAACTTCATTGTAATATCTCATTGCCATCTCAGTTAATTCCTGTGGAGACTGATGATGAAAAAAAGAGTAAGTTCTACACTACACAAAATTGGTAATTCTCAAATGATTGAAACAAAATCTATGTAGTGTGCTATAGATGGAAAAAGGTACGATGTTGGAATTTTTTTTTTCCTTCTTTCTTTTTATCCCTGTAGCATTCTGCCTAGAAAACTTATTTTGGAATATAGGAGCAAAGTGTACCCAAATATTCAATTGCTAATAGCGACAAAAGCAAGACATTGAAGTTAACTATTCATCTAAGAATTTGCTGTTGGTACTTCACATCATCTCTTGTGATTTGAAAGAAAATTAGTGTCTTGTGATATGAAGAACACACAAGATATAATAAGAAAATTATTTTTGACCCGAACTTGAATCCTAAATTATTGAGAACAAGAAAATGGAAAGATTGAACAAATTCACAAAATAAAACGTTATCATAATGCCTGACCTTACAAAGGTTAATACCAGAGTTATAAATATCCTACTCTTATTGGTATCCAGTAAATTAAAGTTGTCTTAGATGATTAGTTTACTAATATACATTGATCATAGATACAACTACAAATTTTTTGTTTGTGTCAGTAAATTTTAGTCTTGACTTCAGGCTGATAAGGGGATTGGAATATTACTAGTTCAGCAATCTAGATTTCAACCTGCGCAGATATCTTTTTTAATCTCTGTTCTTCAAATTAGTTTACTTTATAGATACAGTAAACATCAAAGTTGTCCACTCAAATTAACCACCTGATTCAGGTTAACCAATTTGCAATTTTCAGTGAATGAGTAGTAGTTATCAAGTAGCAAGTCACAAAAGTTCTACTACATGGTAGTGAGATAGTTTAAAAAACAATGCCCATAAGCATACAAATTGTTGCTTGTCGCAGCCAATAAGACTCTAATTTCCAATTGGTCAAAGGATAAGTCATAACCCAAAATCAGAACCTTCAAAGGATAGAAATTGTCTCTGACCACTAAAACTGGCCAGTTATTTAATTGTTAAATAAGCAGGCATTTTACTGAATAATATTTTATCTTAACTTCGGTGTAACTAAATTTAAGATTAAAAAGACAATTCATTCATGTATGATCAGATAAAATCTAAATACAGGTACTTTATTCATACCCATGCTCCTATAATAGAATAATCAGACTGAGTTGGCATGTGATGCCATGCTCATAAACATAGAACTTGTAAAATAAGATCAAAAGCCAGAATAAGAGTATAGAAATGCAATGCCACAAAGATTCTGCTATGATAAAAAATTGATTCCAGAAGTTTTTCTGATCTTGAATATTTTGATTAAAGGAATAAAAAATCAAGGTTATCATTGATAAATGAATAAGATTTTGAATTGTGTGCATGCCAAACTTCCAGTTCAGATTATTTTCACTTAAATTCTGCATGAGAATCCAAACGGAAATGTAATGGAGAAGAAAGAGCATCTCATTAATGACATAACTTGAAAATCATGTAGAATGATGTAAAGAAGCATTCTGGACTCAATATTGCAAAAAAATTCTCTCAAAATTCCGTTGCGACTTTGTTATCTAGAGTTGATAATTTCTGAAATTCTTAATTTAGAAGACACTAAATAAGCCACCTTAAATCCTCTAAGTACCTTCATATCAAGTCCAACATTAGATTCTTTCAACCGTGTATATGCTGGTTCAGGTAGCAAATCTTTAAGCATGGAAGCTTTCTCAGCTTCTCTGCTTTCCTTCTGATATTCATTGAATGGCATGGCCACATTTTGCTTCCCATCATGGGTCTTAGTAGTTAAATTCTTGTCGGCAGTTGAAGTTTTCTCATCATCAAAATAGGGTTTCTTTGAGGGTCTTTTGAGGATTTTAAAAGATTTCCCAAGGCCTTCCACTTTTATCTCATTTTTACTCTTTTCTCCAGATTGTTTTTCACTTTTTCCACTTTCTTGTTTCTTGTCCTTCTCACCATTACTCTGATCTTGCAAATGTTGAATCCAACAAGCTCCCAGTTCCCATCTCATGAAGGCATTGCTTCCAATTTTCTCTTCCTCAAGTTTAACCAGACTCTTTTTCAGTAATTTCTCCACAAACATTTGTGCTGCAAAGAGTTCCTCATGTTTTGAGATTTGATTCCTTTTCTCTTGTGATGTATGGCTTGTATGAAGAAGCATTCTGAGACTGAAACGATAGATAATAGTCTCACCATACTAGGCATGTAAATATATTTAACAAAATGGGTTCAGAACAAGAAACAAATACATCTATATACCAACAAGAACCTGTTAATGTTCAAAGAATTTGCACCGCCATTCGGTTGATCATTGATTTCAAGACCTTGCAAAGGTAAATTCACTTCACTTCCCTCATGGTAATTGACTTTCACAATAGCAATGTAACCACAGTATCGCACAGTAACAACCCCTAAAGTGGAAATATCCTGAAGTTGAAACCCACAAATTTGTCCGTTGACAAAAAACTTATCAATAAGAGAAATAGATAACGACATAGTTATCGTAAGATTTATTAACAATATACAAGTTCTCTTACATGAGTTGTTGTATTCTCATTGGCAGTGATTCCTTTTAGCAAATTTCTCTGGATAAGATTTTGGGCATCAATTCCAGTAGTTTTACTCCCATCAATCTTTGTATCCATCTTACAGCTTGCATCCAAAGCATCTTTGGTGACAGTGATGCTACAATCTCCAACTGTCTCAAGGTGCAGTATTTTATCCTCCCCTGGTGAAAGTGTGTCTTGATTTTTCTCAATAAGTTGCTTCACTGTTGCAACAGCTCTTAATATTGCAATATCTACAAATAAGCTATGTAGCACGAATGTTCTCTTGTCACGTATTTGTCTCTCTTCTGTTGTCTTACAAGGCATGGACTTGAGAAAAAGAAATTCATTTACCCAAGGCATAGTATCCCTTTCAGCATCCCAGGCACATCCACCTCCATTCCCTCCCCATGTTTCATCCTCAGTGGGTAGGGATGGAAATATTGATGGCGACTGAGCAGCAACTGGGGGTACAAGCCATGTGTTTGCACGAAAACCATATGGAAGATTTCCAAACTGCGAGTGAGATGATAGAGCAACTCAAGAATAGCAAAACTGAATCCATGGAAAAAAAGGGTATTGTAAACTGTAAGATTCAAACACAATAAACAAACTCCATATGTGCTAAAGTTTTAATGTTGCAAGTATAATATAAAATGAGAGCATGCCAAATTCTAAAGTGTTTCAAAGAGTAATCAACACATTACAGTTACAGGGGAAAAAATTAATAGAGCTACTGGTCAGACTTAGAAGCTCCCAAACAAAATTATGTTTGAAAACCTGGCTGGTTTATTTATTTGATCAAGATTCTCATGGAAAAGTATTTTGGATCATAAATGAATAGTATACAACAGTCAAACTGCAGGACATGAATTTAATCATACAACAAATTGATATGAAGAGCATAAAGAATCATGTATGGAGAAGTATAAGTAACAAAAAATAATGTATCGCACTTTAGCCAAAGAAAGGGGAACCACATCTTTGAAACCAAATATACAAACATACATATATATATAGATATAGGCACAATGAATCTAACAGGATAGAAAATAAACCAACCTTATTACGTTTTATGAAGGCTTTCATAAGGTCCTCATAAGCCTGTAAGAATGCCCCAGCGGGATGAAGTCCATGTAAGAAGTTAAAACAACGAACGAGGCATAATTTACCATATGTCCAAAATTATCAAAATCAGATGTTCTAACATTGTTTTGAGAGAAAATGCTCCAGCGTTGTTATTTTAACTAATTGCTAGTAATGAATAAAGTATAAAAAACAATTATTAAAGATGCAAATAAATGGGAAGAGACGAAAATCTGACATTGTCAAATGCTCTACTGAGATGTCTCAGGAGATCGACAAGATTGTGGCAAAGCACGCGATGCTTCCCGAGACTGTAAAATCCCCTAGCACAAGCCTCGATGATCACAAGCTTCCCGTTACATAGCTTCACCTGACCGAATAACCCAATAACGAACTCAACTTGGATCAAATAATTCTCAACGGAGAAGAAGTTAGAGAGAGAAAAAAAAGACGTACTTCGAGGAAGAAGAGATGATCGTCGGATGGATATTCTTCCTTCCGAAGACTTGTCGTTCGTCTTATAACTGCAAAACCATAAAAGGGAGAAGAAAACCAATAAGGAAAAATATTTGATTCTTAAATCAAGTGGGGGAGAGACCGGACTGACACTGGACGGGAGGGGTGAGATTGGCAAGCGAGAAGAACTCATAGAAGGCTCCCACACGAGGGCAAGCGCCACTAATCTCCGCATCCAGATCATCCGACGAATCCTTGGCCAGCGGCGAGGATGACGGAGGCTTCGGTTGCCCCTGGCACAGATGGTCCGTGGGGGTCTTCCGGTTTCCAGCAGCACCGGCGCCTCTGACACTCTTCTTTCCATCCTTTTCGTTGGCGGGCGGTGCATCACTGGACGACGGCGACGGCGACGCGGACGGCGGTGCCGGTCCAAAGCAGGTGGTGGAGGACAGAAGGTCTAGAAGGCGCCGCACGTGCTCCACGGCACGCCCTTCGTCGTACTCCTCTGCTCATTTTATCACCGCGATCAGATTGACTTGCAGTTAACGAAAATGACGCATTTATCTACAACCGTTTGGAAATCCCCTCAAAGATTAAAAACACCGTCATATCTAGAATTTCAAGCTATTTAATAAAATAATTAGCATATTTCAGTTTATCTATACGACGGCGTAAATAAATTAAACCGCTTATAAATTATTCAAAATTTAATTAGATAAAAATTTATCTGAACTTTTTATAAATAAGACTCGTTAAGATAAATAAATCAGGCTCAAGTTTTATAATATTTGACTCGTTAGCTCGTGAACATATTTGTTAGTAACATCATGAATAATTTTTAAATAAAAAAATTAATATTAAAATTATTTATTAAAATAAAATTATAAATTTTAATAAGAATATTATGATTTTCTCTAAATATATAATTTAGTTTTTTTATGAATATTTAAATTTAAATTTTATATTTATTAAGCTTATTTAGACTCGATAAAAACTCGAATAAGTTCGTGAGCCATGAATATATTCGTTAAATAAAACTCGGATTCGGCTCGATTATAAACGAGTCAAATTCAAATATTCAAGAGTTCAGCTCGGCTCAGCTCGGCTCTATTACACCTCTATTTATGACTCTATCCTATTAAATAGTTTATCTAATTTTTTTTAAAAAAATCTAATGGAATTAATTAGCTACAAAAAAATCTTTTAAAATGTTTCCATAAATTATCTTAAAATCCTCCCCCGCAATTTACACTTTACCCTGATACCCATGTTAAAAAACATTTATTCTCATTTCATAACCAAATATAATAGATACCAATTTATTTAATTGTTCTTATTTTTTATAAATATAAAAAGTCAAAAAACAATGTATAATTTATCATAATTTTAGCATCATTTAAAAAAAATCTAGTATATTTTCTATTTAATTGAGCATGTTTCTTTTTCCACCTCGAAATTATATTAATTAATTGGCTTAGGTTGAATCGTTGAGTCAATCGATTCAGCTTAAGCTAATTGATTGATATGACTTCTAATTAATTGGTCAAATGGGAAAAAAATCTATTTAATTTGATAGAAAATATATTAAATTCTAATTTAAATGTACTGAATTTAGAAAGAATTATAATTTTTAGATATTTTTATCTATAAAAAAATAAAAGATAATTAGATAAATTAATGGGCATTAAAAAATTCTAGGTAAGAAAAATTTACCTACAGGGAGTGAAACGAATTTTATTCGAAGGACAGAGAATGGTTTGATAGGAGGAAGTTTTTAACAATTTTTCCTTAAAGTTTTATATATTTTTTAACTAAGATTTCTAACCTTTTCAAATTCCATATCTTTTAAAAATTATTTT
>JBBMJZ010031306.1:0-10155 GCA_037833815.1 Zingiber zerumbet
TCTAGGCGCCCGGAGCTGGTCTGGGCGCCCAGACTGGCTTCAACATCGAATAGCCCGGGTGGGGTGCCCTGGTGGTCAGAGCGCCCGGAGTTGCTCTAGGCACCCGGATGGCAAAAATTTGATCTGCTCGAACAGTTGGAGCACATTGACTGGCGGAGTTACGTCACAATCCGAGCATCTGAGGGTGGCCCGGGTGCCCGGAGATGGATAATTTTTGCAGATCAAGTTTCTACGAGGGCACACCACATCAGCCCTGTGGGGCGCCCGAGGGAGGTTTCGGCCGCCCGAAGTGCGCTATAAAAAGAGGATTCGACCAGCACCTCAATTACAATATCCCAAGCATCTTCCAGTCTTACGCGCTGCTTAGAGAACGCTTCCATGATGTCCAAATGCTACTCCGACAACCGAAGGCTCATGACTTCAAATCTTTACAAGTTGTCGGTATAGTTTTGTTTAAAGTTTTATAATTGTAGTTCTTATACATAATATTTGTAATCTTTCTTCGAACTACTAGTGGATTGTCTATCGAAAGTACTCTCACGTGTAGGCCTTGGAGTAGGAGTCGTCATAGGCTCCGAACCAAGTAAATCAAAGTGTTAATGATTGCTTGTCTTTTTTTATGTCTTTATTCCGCTGCTTATCTCTCGAAAATTTTTAAACGAACGTGAAAGTCACGAGGGCTATATACAATTAAAAAATCAATAATAAATAAAATTAGAATAATTTAAAATTATAAATAATATATTTTGAAAAATTAATATAAAATTAAGAGTGAATATTTATTTTAAAAAATATAAATAATATTAAAACATGTAAAATTAGGAGCCGCAGTTTTATTGGGACCCTAGGGAGATTAACACTTATTACAGTCAATTGATATTGATTCTGATTTAATCAAGTTTTGAATTTTAAAATTTAGACAGGATAAATTAAATTAATCAAGATTTTTTAAAAAAAAAATTATCCGAATGGAACGAATTTAGTCAGTTCAATTAACTATTTCGCTTTAACTAATATTTTACTAAGTAGGGAATTCAAAAGACCATATATCAAACCTGGCTATATATAAACAATATTAAAAACTTATTATATTATTTCATAATTGATCTTCTAGGTGATTAACTATGGTATATTAGCTATTTTCGTAATTGAGATATGGAACATTGAGGGGTGCAAGGCTGGCCAGTACCCAGTGTGGGCGTACTAGTAAGGAGTCATGATTAATCATGGCCTAGAACGGCAAATAGTTAGCCAAATGCTAGGAGCACCATAGAGAGATAGGGGAACTCTAATGATCTGTTTGGGTGGAGACGAGGGAAGGATAAGGAAATGTATATTAAGATAGTTAAGCTGGAATAAAGCCATGCGGAACCAGCAAATTAACTAATCTAGAGATATCCATATTAAGGTGTGATCCTGTTCAAGAAGGCTAATAGTCAACTAGTGGGTGAGGTATCATTGATGTTAATTATCTAAGGGATCACTAAATCATGCAATCTCCTGAAGCCTTTCAAAAGCATCTGAGATAAAAAAACACGTCCAGAGAAGTGGGTTAGAATAACGGTTAGAGGTTTTCCAACGTAATCATTCCAATATTTAAGTAAGACTTTAGAGAGGGAGAAGCTGTCACAAAAATTAAGATTTGATGCGTTATTTGTACATACCTTTACTCATGAAGGTTGACTACCTTTTATAGGACCAGGACTCTCTGTCACGTTCTCCTCATACCCCCTCTTCTCCCCTGATTGTAATCAATGTCCATTACAGTCCATTTATGTTGGGGTAAATAGTCACGTTTTCTGCCTTTTTTGCAATAATGACAGCCTTATCCATGTCCTCATAAAATAATGATTCATTGCTTTAATTCTTGATAGCCGAGGTCGTTTTAGTTTAGTCTGAGAGAGCTTGAAACGCAAGTCGAAAGTCAATAGTCTGGAGTCGATAGCCTAAAGTGGGGAGTCAGTAGTCTAGAGACAGGAATTAATATGCTGGAACGAGAAGTCGGGAGTCAATAACCTACCGTCGGGAGTCAGGAGTCTATAGCACAACTTCTCTGATTTTTACTACCATTATGATATGATTTTTGACCTTTTTTACACCTTTGTTGATTACCCCAAATTAAAAAAATGATAATTCAATTATCTTCATTGACTATCCGTGGGGTGAGAGGAAAAATTTCTACAAATAGATTATAGCTGAAGTTTAAATCGTAAGTATCTAGATGATAATCTAAATGTCCTACTGTGGCACCGTAGCCCCAGAACCTTATCAAGGTGTATTAAGTTGTTTCATGTGAATGCATTTGAGTTGTAATGGGAAGATTAACCTTGAGTTGTGCTACTAAACTGACAAAATACGAGTTTTCATATAGGATTAAAAGACTTATTAAATAGACACCTTGCCAATAATTTCCAAAGAGTTATTAACACGAAAAACAAAACAAAACGCGATGATTAATAGAGATAAAACTCCAAAGTATATAACACGAAAAAAAAAACAAAGAAATGAATGGATTAGAAGTCAATATTAATAATTAATATCCACAATCATGCAATTCTACCTACAACAATCAACTAACAAACAAGAAGAGTAGTCAATATGCAAACGACTAGCTGGCTGATTTTTGTTTCCTCCACGATGAGGTATCGTAGACGCTAAACAATTCTGGTTTTTCTGCTTAATATAAGTTTAATTATCATTTTTGATGTCATTATCATGCGAGACTAGTTCAAGGAAAGGGATCTCCCAACTGCATTCTTTTCATAATTATCATTTAATTCGCTCATAATATGGTAAAAAAAAATAATAATAAAAATGATCCCGGCGTTTCCGTCAACCCGTCTCTAGGCCAAGGTAAACAAGTGACTACTAATAATTAGTGCAAATGGCTAAGACATGGGAGGTGATGCTCGGTCACTTTTAATTCGCTCATAATGATGTTTATACACCTGTATTTTTGTTAATTAATCTACTTTAAATTTCACCGTTATGGACCCGTTTCGGCTCGCCCTTCGCCCTGGTTCGTAACGGTTCCTCTCTTGCGTCCTGCGTCGCCTATCCGATCCCTGTTCGGCTCCTCCTCGACCTCGTCGGATCTACTCTGAGGCTCAGTGCTGATCCTGATCTGGTGACCGGATGGAGTCGTAGCTCGCTGCAATCGCCATGATCCCGCGGTCACCGGCTCCGGCTGCGTTCGCTGCGCTCGGCCGCCGGCACTTGGGCGTCCCCGCCTCGGCGGAGAAATTTCTGTTCCCGTTCGTCTCCGTGTGCTTCGTGTCCGTTATTCTCGTGCTTTCCGCCATCTCTGGGTTGACGGCCTCCTCTGCCTTCTTCGCGCGCTGCCCGAGTCCCGCCGACGTCCATCGGGGCGCCGCCCACCTGCCCGCCTTCGCGTACTACATATTTGGCGGCCGAGGGGATGCTCGGCGCGTCCTGCGGCTGCTCCTTTCCGTCTATCACCCCAGGAACCGGTACCTTCTCCACCTCTCCGCCGATGCGCCTGAGTCGGAGCGGAGCGATCTCGCTGCTAGGGTCTGGCTCACGATCCCGGCCGCCCGGGCGTTCGGGAACGTGGATGTTGTAGGGAAGGCCGGGGCGATGACACCGATGGGCTCCTCCGGGCTCGCCGCCACGCTCCACGCTGCGTCGGCGCTCCTCCGGCTGGACGATGGCTGGGATTGGTTCGTTACGTTGAATGCGGCTGACTATCCGCTCATCACGCAAGATGGTAGGTGGAATTTTGTCTTCAGATGAATGCTGTCTTGGTTGTTGATTCGAATTTAGGTATTGCGCAAAAGAAAGGGGAAAAACGAAACTTTATTTGCACTCCTGTAGGAAATTTTTTGGATCTTTCTCTTTAAGACGAGAGTAATTACGACCAAACAATCCGAGGGATGTGACTCTGGAAAATTGGTTCTCTCTGATCTACATCTAATTTGACTTTTACTTTGAAGATCTCACCTGATCTTATTCGATATTATTCATCTTCTCATCGAGTTAGACCAACTTCGTGTTATCCATGGCATGACATGAATTATCAGTGTAATACAAATACAAAACTGCCTCAAATCAGTTCTTTGGGTATGTATTAGGATTAGCTGAAACGCCAACAAACTTCTAACGCTTCTATCTATCATCAAACACACTGCTTCTTTCTTTGAGCATCCAATCATATTCACAAATTACCTGCCCTCAATGAAGCCAATACTACACAGCTGCTTGCTTCATTTCCATGCCTGAATGCGTCAATTTTTTATGAAGAAAAAAAAAATGTGCCTTGAGTCCCTTGACTAACGAGATGATGAACAATATTTGCTTAATGTCAGGAAATTGGAACACAATCAGATAGCACCTAATCATTGACTACATATAAGACTTGATGTACCTGTTCCTTGACCAACCTCGACACTTCTTTTATTGTATTTTGCAGTCAACTGGGATTTCTTTATCTTTGTCTCTTTAGGGTAATTACCTTGCGTTTTTACTTGACATCAATGATTGTATGCGTAAGTTTTTTGTGCTTCAGTACAACCTTACAAGTGAATTTGTAAGTGCCCTTCATTGTCATTAGTGCAACAAGTTACTTTGATGATTTACAAAAACTACCATTTAAAAGATGAATAGCTGAATGCAATGTGGACTGTGTTGTGATTTTATGTTATATTCTCATCTGAATTGATTGTTTAACCTTTTCAGAGATCAGAAGAAAATGTCCATGCAAATGACAAATAGTTATTACATTAACCATGTTTCTGTTCTTGTTTGTTTGCTAGCTCTGTTACCTATATAGAATATGCTAAGAATAAAGACTGTAGGAGTTCTGCCAACTCTAATGAGGATTGATTACCAATCAGCAGTTATCTGCAGCAAGCTTTCTATTATTAGTTTTATTATTCCTAAGACGTACTCCATGAGATTAAAATGATTCAACAGTAGTATAGGCCATTGTGTGTTAAGATTAACCTTTGTAAAAGTTCACTTTTTGTTGTGTATTGAAATATATTCAAACAATTGTCTTACGATTTGTAACATGTGAAAACAATCTAAAGATGGCCATGGGAATCCTAACGCAACTACATGAACAAGTTTGCTCAACATGCCATGCTGTCTTCTGATGAATTAGCCATCAGCACTCTAAGACTTAGTTTCTTTGCATAAATATGCATTTTTATGCAATTTATGCAAGAACTAAATTGCAGAATTCTAGCTTGGTGCTTCTATATCACTTTATCTATTGCATAACATCCAAAAACTAAATGTTAATACGCCACCCACTTGCTTGGTGGTTTAGTTAATGCTTTTTTATATGGTGCCAGGTCGAAGTGGACTTTATTCCTGCAATTGTGTAGGAGTGCAAATTTTTGGATGGATAAAGGAACTGTCTAGCTCTATAATCAGCATGGCAGATTTGAATAATTAATTATAAATCAAATGATCATTTCCCTTCATTTTTGCAGATTTGATTTATGTTTTCTCTGATGTTCCAAGGAACCTTAGCTTCATGGATCACACTAGTGATCTTGGATGGAAAGAGTAAGCATGAACAATTTTGTCCATTGATACTGAAGTTATATCTACTCATGCCACTTAACTTTGATCTACGGCCTTGCAGAGAACAAAGAGTTCAACCAATTATAGTGGATGCAGGGATCTATTTGGCAAAGAGGAAAAATTACTTCCAAGCTTCAGATAATCGAGATACTCCTGAATCTTTCAAGTTCTTCACAGGTACTAATCTTAAATTTACACTCAATGTGTTTCAAGCTTACGGAGGTTTATCTAATATTTTCTTTCAAACTTTTGCTAAACAGGATCTCCATGGGTTATCCTCAGCAGATCATTTGTAGAGTACTGTATACTGGGTTGGGACAATCTGCCTCGGACACTTCTCTTGTACTTTACAAATGCGATTCTATCCCAGGAAAGTTATTTCCATTCAGTCATATGCAACTCGGCTGATTTCCAGAATACAACAGTGAACAATGACCTAAGGTATATGGTGTGGGATGATCCTCCAGGAATAGAGCCTCACTTACTCAACACCACAGATTATGCTGAGATGATAAAGAGCGGTGTACCTTTCGCTAGACAGTTCCGCCATGGTGATGCAGTGCTAGATAAAATCGACAGCACAATACTAAAACGTCGGAACAATAAGGCTGTACCTGGGGCTTGGTGTTCTGCAAAGAAGTGGTGGATGGATCCATGCTCTCAATGGGGCAACGCCGACATTGTCAAGCCTGGGCCACGAGCAAAAGAGTTTGCACGTCTGATGCAAAAGCTCTTGAATGATTGGAAGTCAGAATCTAACTCTTGCTTGAGATAATCAAGAGACAAAATACGGCCACTTCAGGTGATGTCAAAGTCACATGTCAGTTAATTAAGGGTAAGCATTGCTGAAGGGTGGCAGGTCATTGTTTGGAGGCTGGTGTGTGTTTGTGCACAGTTTTAGCTGCAATAGACACAATGCATTGTGACGACAGTAAGTTCCTTGCTGGTAGGGAAGAAACAACTTGGAAGGAAACACATTTCTTCTGGGGTTCAGTGACAGGAATACCATTTTCCATGCCTTGCATCACATTCCACATCTCCCATTTGACCTTCACTGTCGTTGGGTAAACTTTTTGTACGTGTTTTTCTTTTTCTAGATAGTAAATATGAAAGCAAACCCCCATTTTGTTGAAGGTGGGTTTTAGATCTATAACTTTAGTAATAAAGTTCATAGCCATTATTATCTTGGTAAGGAGACATCTGATACAATCTAATGAAAAAATTATTTTGGTATGGTTGTTCTCCATGGTTAGCTCGTAGAGAAGACAACTTTTCTTATAGTGTAAATGGTTTTCACCCCCTTATCCAATTTCAATTACAAAGCAAATATGCTGGAGAAACAAGTACAAATTCTTACTCCTATTGCTGTCTCTGCTCTACTTTCAGAAGACTTCCCAATTAGAGGGATTGAACACTCTGCTAGTCACTACACATCAGGCTGCATATCTTTGGGCATGGAGGAATTGAACACTCTCTCCTTTGCCTTGTTAGCCTGAAAAGAAGTCACAATGTGTGGATTTAGAAACACGAACAGCATCAATGGAGTAGATATTTACTTACTTCCTTCTCCCAGTTAGTGAAATATGTAACGCTTGAAAGCAGCAAAACTTGCACAGCGAGACCACAGATTATGCCGATCCATAGGCCCTGTCATTTAGCGGAAGAACTTTTAGAGGTCGCAATGTAAAATGCACCAACATGATGAGAAAAAGAACTTCGCAAACAAGAAAGTTCCTGCCTTGCCACCAACATGGAGACCAAAAGCTAATATTACAGATGCTGGAATGCCGACGACATAATAAGCTCCAAGATTAATAAAAGCACCAATCTTTTGCCACCCGCATCCTCTTGCAACACCTAGATGATCAAGGAAGGATTGTTACTTCGAAGGAGAAGTGCTAACTAATTTTGAATCAAGAAACTTCATCCTATTTAGCACAGCACCTGAGAGCACGCATTGGATTCCATCAAGCATGTTTGAGGAAGCAAGAATTGGCATCATAATAACTACGTATTTAACAACTTCGTCGACATTAGTGAAAGCATAACCCCATATATTTCTCACCAGGATCATGGTTGAGCCTACTAGTAAGCCTTCTGTAATGGCCAGGAATACCACAACCTTTACTGCTAACTTTGCATCTCGTGGATGGCCAGCTCCAAGTTCATTCGAAACACGTGTGCTAAGCATTACAAATCATACAAGTTATAAGCATCAAAGATGTAGATCAAAAGGAAAATTAATTCTTCTTTGCTCATCAACACTAACCTCACTGCAGCTCCAAAGCCAAAAGGGACCATGAATACCATTGAAGCAGTGTTAAGGCTGTGATATATGAAAGAAAATATTGAAGCAATTATTTACATTGGATTTTAGGTTGAGCTAACTTTGGGTCAGATTCTTTTGTGGCACAGTGAGCCATCAACTTAACATTTTTGCATTCAAAACTATAATTAATTAATCAGAAAATGCATAATTCAAATGCACAAGGATGCATTACCTTATTGACAACACTGATGTTTCTAACTTTGGATTTGGAAGAATTCCTGCGAGAAGAACAAGCAACTCGAACGACCAGAACTCCAAACTGTTGTGAATTATGTTTATGAAGAAATCATCGGAAATAATGCAAGAAACAATACACTATTGAGGAAATGATGTCTCTTACCATACCATAGTAGCTGAAGGAACCGCTAATTTGATGAAGTGGGAGAAGTCATTCAAAGCCTCCTTGGAGAAACCAAGCCAAGTCCTTTTGCAGGCAGGAGACAACCTCACATACAATCCCAAGAGCAGCAGAATCGTCCAATAAGAGATGCCATTTGCCAAGGCAGCACCCCTGCTTCCAAGGCCAGATTTGTACACCAGAATCCAGCACACAAGAATGTGCAACAGAGCGGTAACACTAGTGATCAGCATCATTGGGAACACAATGTTCTGTGTCTGGAGGAACCTGTTATGACACTGTATGAGGCCATACGCGAAAAGGGTGGGAATCATCCATCGAGAATAGGCTCCAGCTTCTGCAGCTATTTCTGGATCTTGACCAAACAGACTAAGAATTGAACCTGTGTAGAACCAGATCACAGAAACCGGAATGCAAACTAGTGTTAGAATAAGCATGGCTCTCTGCATGTGTATGCCCAGCATATGGTACTGCTTTGCTCCAAAAGCTTGCCCACACATAGTATCCAACGCTGTACTCATTCCCAGCTATGAAGAATAAGACATCAATTACAATGTAAAAGAAAGCAACTACAAAAGCAAAACTCTACCGTATCACATTGTATTTTATCACTTCTTGCAGAGCAGGATACCAAAAGGCAAAAGATCAAAAGAGTAGTTTGAGCATAAGTTCAATCTGTTTACTCCAATGATTGGAAAATCAAAAGATGAATAAGCACGAAGAATCCTATTTTCTTGTCTCATTTAGAACAAAACCAACTCACATCCATTGGATGTCCCTTACACAATTCCTTTTCCCTTTCATGTTGGTTCAATAAGAATTAATGTTCACACATAGTTGAGTTAGCATTGCATTTAGCCATTCACACCCATGGACCATGCTCATACACGAGCTAGTGCCCTCATTTGACCGTCCGTTGATCCGAGATACTTGTGGTTTCCTCCACCGATTACGATAATTTTCTTGCAATGTAGATAGTGCATATATCTCTGCTCCTTTTTATTGGTTAGGAAAACTAATTTCCAACAATCAAACTCACTCCACCCACCCAACTTGTTCTTACTCATGGGTTTAGTGCACATGAGGACGCTAGGGTTTTGCAGTTATGGATGGATAGGTAATCTTTGGCAAGGGGTGATTTGATTTTTACCCGATTTGGGTAAAACCAAAATGATGGATGAGAGATCTCATCGTTTTCACAAAACAGTGATATAGGGATTGCCATGGAAATCAGTAACAGATTAAAACAAGATTGAAGAATGGAATGATTGAGTCGGCGAACTGGTTTTCCTAATCAATCAGACGCGAAATGTAAACATGTAGAAGAACGGAGGCATGGATCGAAAATACTTCTTGACGTACCAAGAAGCTGAAGCCAGTAACGCCGGCGAAGGATGTGGCCATGGAGGCGCCGGAGAGAGCGAGCTCGCCGAGGTGGCCGACGAACATGACGGAGATGACCTGGAGAATGTTTTGCAACAAGCTGGCGGCGACAAGCGGGCCGGCCAACCACAGCTGCTTCTTCACCTCTGCCAAGAAAAGCTCCCCGGAGGTCCTAGTTCCTCCTCCTCCTCCACCTTCGCCGTCGGAGATGAGAGCAGCGTCGAGGCTTGGCGCTTCCATCGATGATCGATGCCGCCGCCTGCTTTGACTCGATGTGCTCTGTTCTCTCCGCCCTACGTTCGCGCTGCATTTGTAACCGGCATGGCCCCATCCCACGACAGGTAGACTTTCGAGTAATGTTTACGACGGTGAGGAAGTGTGACGTTTCCACAATTCTGTTTATTTATTTAGATAAAAAATCGGTAATTTTACATGCACTCCCCATTGATAAACTAAACTTTGCATACAGTCCCTAGTAGTGAAAAATTTTATTTTCACTCCCTAATTAAATATTTTTACCTAATTGTCAATGATA
>JBBMJZ010031315.1:0-25755 GCA_037833815.1 Zingiber zerumbet
CCAGTAGCTACAACAGTTTTTTTGATCGGTACCGCAGTAGCTCTTTGGTTAGGTATTGGAGCAACATTACCTATTGAGAAATCCCTAAGTTTAGGTCTTTTCTAAATTGATTCAACCCTAAAATACCATAATGTAGCTATCTAAGGAACAGTGACTATGGTATCGGCTTGACCTTTCATAAGTGGGCACAGAATGAAACGACCATAATAAAGACGATGACTATCTATTCTTGATTCAACACACCTCCACTGCAGTGTTCGAGTGGATCCTACTACTTGACTTCCTCTCGAACCATACTATAATAATACTATTATTAGATCAGATCATTGAATCATTTATGAGAATTCAGTCGCAGCAAAGAAAGAACCAGGAAATAAGTAGAATTACTGCTTACGCGTGCTAATCATACACGAATTCTACAACTTAGCTGTTATATCTAAAGTTGAGTTAAGAGCCCTCACACAGTTGCCTAAGGGTTCGGCTGTGAGGAAGGGCTTTTCTTTAACAACGATGATTGTATGCCCAGTACATAAATCGTCAAAGTAATTAGCTGTTTCAGAGCGGTTTCGCTCTAAGGAAGTTACACTGACCAACAACCTAATCGGGTGTAAATAAGCTTAAAGCGATTCAATCCACATCTGTGACAACCCTGCTAAAAGCACTCATTAGCTGTAGTGAGGCTTTTCCGGCGATAGCCTTGCATCTTTCTCCTTCATTGCACGGGATAGCAAACAAATGGTTTAAGAGAAGGTTTCTTAGTTCGGAATCGGAATTAGGTAACTAGAAAAAGAACTCTTCGGAGAAGAAGAATTCCTACTCGCAGGCTAACTAGTAGAACTAGAAACCAAATTCCCTGACAAAACTTAAGGGGAGAAAGCAGGTTTTGTTGGGCAAATAGGTTCAATTTTCATATGCAACATAAGACATGTGATTGGAGAAGTCAAGCACCTGGTTTGAGTTTTGTTATTCCGAAAGCTATTTGCCAACCCGGTTCTATCTCTCAGGCGTAAACTTCTTTCGTAAAGCAGTGTTCAAACGGAAGAAGGTGAATAATTTGAAGTTGAGGCGAAATCAGATACAAAAAAAGAAAGAACCTTCGGATTCGGATACTCAGGAAAATGGGGCGGAGAAGTCAGAGTTGAAGAAAGAAAGGCAAATAAACAACCGCTTCGTATTTCAAATAAATAAAGAAACTTAAAGCGAAGCCTTCGTTCCCAAATAAACCAAGGTCAAGTTCCCCTTCCCTTCCGTTCAGCTCTTCGCCAATTCGACTATCGTCTCACCTATCCAGTGGGTACCCTTCCCTTCCCTATCATTCGTAAATGTAACAAAAAAGGTCACTCTAACCAAGTTGGTATCCACTTCTTTAGAAGGCTTCTTACGAAGTGCTCGAGTTCGACTCTCGAGGTGGCTCGTTCCAGCCGAAGATTCCAGTCCTGTCGAAGGCTAAGTCCCTGATATAGTTCAGTTGACTAGTCTCAGTCCAGCGCCAATTCAAAGGGGAAGGCCCCAAACCTAAGATTCCAAACTGAAGGTGAAACAGGTCCCAAAGCATAAGACGAAGCAATAAGTCTAGTTGGTAGCAATCTAAGGATTCGCAGCTCTCCAAAGGTAGGTTAATCAGTCTATCCCCATTCTCGTATCGGGCCCTTTCTTCCTTGCGTTCGATTAGGGGTCCCTGCCCTTTCGATCAAACGATTTCATTTTTCTTTCCTCATTGCCAGTCTCGATTCAATGGGGGAATAAAGAGTCCTTTGACTTTAGAATGAGAATGCGGCGGAGCTTACCTTCATAGATAGCAGATGTGATGTGCCATTGATAATGATGTAGCTAAGGAAGTCCCTTTCGATGCTTTTCATTATCGTTATAGAAGCCTTCTTTCTAGAAGCCGTTAAGGACCTATCTAAAGAAGAGAGAGGGCGGAAGCTAGTAGCAAGCGAAGCCGAGCGAAGCGATAAACCAAGTACTCCTTGAAAACAAGCACTGCTTTAAAGGCTCTTCCTCATTCTTGATAGCACAGGAAAGAGACAGAAGATTAAGCAGATGATTCTGTGCACTGCAGACTTTTCTCTGCATCGACTGCACTTCGACTTTTTTTTTTATCTAGAAGTGATTGAACCGATGGGACAGCTTTCAAAGGCTAGAATAGCTCTATTTTCACTAGTGGAATCCATACAGTTCCAGCTGAGAACTTGCATCCTATAGTCAAACCCCGGCCATTTCGTGAATGGGCAGTGGATCTGATTGGTAAGCCACCATCAAGCAAGCGCTCATACTTGTTGCAACGGATTCTTTTAACGAGTGAGCTGAAGCTACGTACCGAAGAACGAGTGAACGAGCTCTATACCCTCTCCCGTTGCTCGAGGTTTCCTATCTTTTCTTTCCTGGTCCTGAGTCAAAGTATGTACTCAGCTATCTCTATCTTATTATGACGAACCAGTCCATCCTCTCCCTATATAAAGAGTATCCGCGTAAGATCTCATACAAACTATCTCATTCACTCTCGAAAGATGTCTTCGTATGAAGAAGAAGAAGGCTAGCTATACAGGGGAATCTCTCTATATATGAAAAATCAATGCACATCGCATTGCTCTCAGCTTTTGTTTCGCCTGGAAACAAGACAACTTTCTTTAATAAAGCAAGGTATTGTAATTGTATTAGGCCGCCTTGCCTTCCGAACGAAAGGAAAGAGCCAAGGAAACGAGTAGAGAAAATAAATTCCTACGCCTATACACGTGGTTAGGCCACGTTCACATCGGAGTCAGCTTCCTTGGGTCCCACTTTCCAGAACAAGGAACTCTTTGGCAAAGCCATCGATCTCCAGACCAGACTGAAACTATGGTTATTGAAAGTCTTCATAGGTTCACAAAGAGGGTTTCGGTTGCTTCATTTCAAAAAAATGGTAAGGGAGGCTGGGCTATTCATTACCGAGCTACTCTACGTATTGGTAGGGCTATAACCCTCTCTTTGTTTGAAATCCCCTCTTCATCGGGTCAGGCTGAAAATTTTCTTCCTTCCTGAAAAAAAGGCGTATCCTAGTCTGCCGCTTGGGGTGCCTCAGCTGCTTTGTATGATTCATATGAAGCAATCGGATGCGGATTATTCTGCTTCGTAAGGGGATTCAGATGTGGATTCTGAGGCTAATGCTGCTTTATACCTTACCCGGTTCGTTGGAACCACTTCGTTCGAATCCACGGAACTACGAAGCTAGTCTGATCTGGGAAGGAGCAAAGAGCCCACTTCCTACAATAGCTATCTTTTTTTTGTTTCGCAAAGTTCTCATTTGGCACTGCCTACCTATGGTCATGGCAGCTTAACGGCCAATCTCTGGTCATTACAGCTCGCATATTCAACGAGACCAGGTGCCCACTTCCCTCGAATGCTGCATTGGAGCGAGTTCTTCCATCGTACAGCAACAGTAGTTCCTTAGCTGCCATCCATAGCTACATTATTCAACTAGACTAGTCAATTCAACTAGCTACCCCATGTTCTAACATGAAGTCTGCAATGGCTCTATCCATGCCTTTAACGGGAACATGCGGATACATTAGCAACTGGAGCAACATCCTTCGACCCGAACCCTCACCCCGCAATGAGCTTAGAAGAAAGAGGCTAATCCATCCCAGTGTTAGGCCGTATCCTGTCCTGTGTTAGAAAAGGAGCCAAATTCCCTTCTCATTAGCAACAAGGTTCAAACTACAGGTTCATATGGAATCTACTTCGTAGCCTCGTCTGTGAAGAAACACTTTGAATTTGGTTGTTTTCAAATCATACAACAAGAAGCGTAAGATAAGTAATGCATAAATGCTCAGTCCAGATTCCCTTCTGCTTCAAAATAGCTTCTGTTCTCGCCTGCTGTAGTCGATTTACTGGTTTTGCGAGGAATGTTTTCCGTCGATGCTCTTTTAAGCCCTATAGGGGCAGGATAAAGAAACCTTTGTGATCCAAAGCTCGAGAAGGCACAGGTGGTGTCTCCTTACTTACGATAACTCTCACTCTCGTGCTTGTTATTGAGGGAGTCTTTCCTCAGGTTCCACATTGTGTTTGTGCATGCACATGCACACTACATTCAACGGCGCAGGCTATGGTCGGACATTATTCCATTTGCTTCCCCCCCTCTACTGGTCATTGGGGATTTCAATGCCGTCCTGGGTGCTCATGAGAGACGTAGTACGGTCCTCCCTTCTCGGATTTCCTGTGAGGAGTTCTGAAACCTTATTGATGATTGTCTCCTTGTTGATGTTACTATGACTGGTAGTAAGTTCACCTGGTGTGGGCGCCAACACACTAACAGACACGTGGAATCTAGAATTGATCGTGCTCTTGTATCGGAATAAGACGCTTACCTATTTGATAGCCTTAGCTGGCCGTGCCCCCGAGAAGATCTTTTCCAGCTTCTTTCATAGTAGATCGAGCGGTGTAAGTAAGTAGTTCTAAAGACTGAAGTCTATTCTCCGGTTTCATTTTGGTTTGGAAGGAATTCAATTCAAAAGGGCTAAAAGGAATAGAATTTTTAATGAATGAATGAACGGTTAGAGCTGTTAATGAGCCTGCATTTCTTCCTTCTTCGTCTGTGCTTGGGTATGGGCAGGATAATATATATATTTGTATTGTGCGCTTACAGGCACCCATTCCTATTAGGAATGGAGTAAAGGCGCTATTCGCCTATTCCGAAAGAAGTCTCATTTGAAAATACGAGTAAGGAGCCATCATGTACCTCCTGGCGAAGCTCCTCCATTGCGCTCGGCCCTAAGGTGGCATCTTAGCAATAGAAAACTGGAGTTTGACGTGCCCCATGTGTGAGTGATATAGGTTCAAATGGTGCCTTTTTAGGCCTTTCTTTTGTGTAACAGTATCTGTCCTCCTAATGTCCTTAGTTTTGTTGTAGAGCTTATTAAGGAAGAGTTGAGCTTTACCGATTGTTCCAGAGTGCTTTTGTTGGGGAAATCTCCTCCACTTTCTCGCATTTTCTATTACTTCGGTTGGGCTCTAGGGCCCGATCCCGGGAAAGAGGGCATATTTGCTTGGCCCGGGCAAGGATCTTTCAGAGGGGAAATCCCATTTAAATCCGCCATTTCAGAGGTGAAAGCCGAAAGAATAGAATAGATATCATTATTAGCCGGCTAAAGCGAAAGATTATTCCAGAGAAAGGTACGCTTCCACCAGTACTCGGGCATAGTGGCCGTAGATGCCACAGAGAGATCGGTCATCGATTTAAAGGGGTTTTCCAACAGCCCTGGCGATACCAAAAATCATGGATGGGTGCCAGTATTCTAAGCTCAACTCGTAAATACGAATCCAAATCTGAGCAACTGAAGTGCGAGTCTTATACGGGTTCAAATCGGAAACCCAGCGCTGCAATCGTAGAGTGCCCGGCTTAACCAGCCATGATCCACGTTTCCAGACTCTTTCTCGATCTTCAAGGGAATCACAACCGTCCGATTGATCATCAGAATCACGCAACAAATTCTCCCGAGATATACGTTAGTGTAGACTTTTCTTTCTTCATGCTCCGGTGAGTCTTTGGATGAAGGCTCTTGCCGATTAGATCACGGAAACCGATAGCGGAGACACCGGTCATGGCTGGGACATCAGCAGCTTCAAGAATTGTAACGGCAACGTTGAGAACCCCGTCCAGCTCCCTTGAATCTTTAGATCAATCATATGCCCTCCTCATTTCTATGACCTAGGGCGATGTCTGACCTGGTCCTCTTCGTCTTAGAGTGCTCTTATCTTATCAAGCTTGCTTTTAATGGCTTACGTGGATCGCTCTTTCTATCCTTATCAATGGAATGCCCTTATTAGTTTAGTAAAGCTTATGGGTTGCTATTGCGCTTTCCCTTCCCTTGTGTCATGATGCTTTACGGGCGAGTGACTTTTCCTTCACGAGCTTATTTATTTTAAAAATAACAAGTATGAAGAAGCTGAAGCATCAGAATCTGCTGAAAGAAAGGCTGAGAAGAAGGCCACTAGCCTGGCTTTTAAACCACGTTGAGGAAGCAGTGAGGGATATATATGGCTAAATTCATTCCCCTCGTCTGACAAACATAAGAGGACTCTGATCAAACTCCCGGCCTAAAATGTGTTTCAAAAATCATTGTTACTGTTATAGCATATAGTCGCATGTCATCTCCTACTGCTTAGGATCGTTGTATTAAATACCTGCAAAGCAGAATGAATTCCGCTCCGAAAGAGCCTTGGACAGAAAAGCAAAACGAAGAAGAGGTGGCTTTCCAGGGTTTTAATAAAGGATCTCCAGCAGGGTGTACGTATCCCAGGTGAGCCGGTAGATGAACTCTAGGAGCAGACTTCCAAGCCAACAAAAAGAACTCAATATCAGAATCTAATAAAACCAAAAGGGGTTAATCCAACAACAACTACTTTGGTCAACACCGACTTTGCTATCTCGCCCACCTTCGTGGAAGTAATCACTAGATTTCGAAGTCTTGAGACCAGAACCTATCACCTGAACTTGTTGAACTTCTCTTTGCTTTGGAGCTTTTTCCAGCTGTTTGTGAGGAGCCGATATGAGAGAGAGCAGGTCCGTCTTTTCCCTGCTAGCAGGGAGAACTGGTGTAGTCAGTCTAGGTTATGAGGAAGAAGCGGTTGATCTGTTTACGGGCTCTGTCCCTTTTGGACTTCAGTAGCTCGACCAAAAAGAGAAAACATAAAGATCATTTAATTGACTATAATGAGATTCGCCTACCGTACCGATACGTAAGACTAGCACACCATGATAATGATAATGATACGAGACTAGAAGCCAGAAAGCTATAGAACTTCTGAGACGTAAAGATTAACGCTCACGAGTGAACAAAGGAACTATTATATAAATAGTTTAGTTGAGAGCAAAATTTTGCTTTTATATGAGCTCAAACTAAGGCGAAAACCAGGCTAATCTTAATTTTCAAATATCTCAATTGGGTACGACCCTAGTGTGAATCTCTCATCCCATCATAGTGAAAACCTTACCAACGAGCTGAGACTTAACCTGTTCTATAGTGAAAGCCACCAACTAACACAGATACGGGCTTTTATGGGCTAAATCTAATTTAGCAACAGGGACCACTAACGAGTCTCTAGAGCCTGAATCCCCTTTCACTTCTACTTTTGTTCTACAGAGCAACATATAGAAATTTGGGAGTAGAATAGGCCTACGTATATTTCGTTTTTCCTTGACTTATGAAAGATCATCCGAATATGAATACGGGCGATAGAATCAAGGTAGACGAAGACCTATATCATCAACAGTAGGTGCCCACATAAAGGGCAGGCCTTTTCTTACTAATAGAATGGCTTTGTGAAACCTCCTACCACTCGAATTCTGTTTTCGACCAGATCTTTCGTCCCGTATAATCTTTCTTTTCGGTAAGATCCCCAAGAACTCGGGATATGATATAGATCTGCATCAAAGTAATGGATGGAATAGAATCTTTTCTATCCGCTATTGACCGTCTATCTCCCTTACCCTTACTGTCGAAATCAAAGGCTAGGCTATCAAGCGTCATATCACGAGACAAAAGAAAAGAACCCTAGTGACCCATTGAATATTCGTATTTCTATTGTTCGATGTAAGTCACGAGAATCCCCATTAGGATATACTATGCTAACCCAAAACTAAATGACTAGAATAAACAGTAAGGACACTAGTCCCGGGGGCATGCCCAGAATAAACTGCTGAAGGTGAAGTACTAGTTCAAGTAGGGGGCATCTAATGTGTTGTTGAATATCTAATAGTACACGAAACTAAGATAAAATAGAATTGATAACTACTACTCCTCTATATCTTTCTTCTCATAAGGTCACTCTTAAAATATAAATTCTGCAGGAAAGCAGGTCCGTTTTAAGCCTTTCCTTTTAGAGTGTCTTCTGTATAGAGTATGTACTCTACTTGTTAGAAAGCTAGTGAAGGAAGCGAGCGGAAGACTCGTAGCGAGTAAGATAAGGCCTACTCCTCATATAAGATCCGAATCTCTATCTCTTCTTGCCTCTCTAGCCTTTAGCACAGCAGTAGGAATTGTCTAATCTAAAGGTCTACCCGCTTTGAATCTGTTGGAGTAAGGGCTTTCTGAAAAGGCGTAGCTGCAATTGGGCTTCGGCTTGTACTTGAATCGATCTTGCCTTGGTGTTGCTGACTGACGGACCGAAGACAGAATAATAGAATAGGGCACCTCACTTCGAAGAATGGGAGGAAGACTGATACCACTTCGACTGCTTAGAATGAGAGAAGGAATGGCATGCTAGACGGCCGGGGAACATTAGCTACGAAAGAAGCAAGAGACTTGACAGCCCTCCTCGTCTGAAAACACAAGAAACAAAAACAAATGACTTGCTTGGTCAGCTCAACCACTAAAGGTGCGAAGGATTTCTTACTTGAAGGCAGGAGGGAAAGAGTCTAAACTAAAGGCAAAGGCGTAGGAAGCACAGGTCAAAGAAGCAGCACTCACCGCAGGAGATCGAACAGATCCGGTTGGTTGATTCAAGTCTAAGTAGCATCAAACAAAGCGAGATAAAGGTGAGGTGGTTTCTCCCCATTTACCGAGTGAAGTAACAGCAGGCATGCCATCATAGGCAAAAAGAAAAAAGGCCTTTCACATCTAGGCAAGGAGAAGACTCTCTCACCAGACTCGTCCCTTGTTTTCTTGTATGGGAACCCCATTCTTTAATGATAGAAAGAAAAGAGTTTATTAAAATTCTCAAGCTCATCTCAGATTCATTAAGGAATCAGACATAGCCTGGTTCTATTCATAACAGGCAACGGGGGGTTGGTGTGGCCGCTTCGGGCCATCGAACTGAGTTTAAATTGCAAAGCTAAAGGAAGATTTCTCGTCACTATGGTTGAGGCGAACTACCACTTAAAGATCGATTTTGTAAGAACTGCCAATTCAAGCTCGATCCGTACGTGACCAATTGGCATTTAGTTGTCCTAGACCTGGTTGGCCTTGTCTGGCCGGCACCCTTATTTTCTATTGGTGACAAAACCCGGCACATGAACCCGGGTAACCCAGAGAATTTTTTCAAGATATCGAGCTGAAGTCCATTCATATCCACTCATTCCACGCCTTTCTTCTCTTATGATCGAAGGAATTGGCTTGACTGATGGGACTCAGTCAAGGCTAGTCCTTGACTTCTTTTTCCTTTAGCGCGGTAGGGAATAAGAACGGAGATAGAGCTCATTTCTCTACTCATCTTCAGATGGGGGCTTCCGCCCTTGAGATGCGACATCGCTTGACTGGATCTTTGCTTTAGGCGGCATCTAGAAGATCTGCCTTCCACTCTTGCAAAAGAGATGGATTCACCCCTCCTTAGGACTACCACCCTCCAATTCGCTTACATTGATGACACTGCTAACAACGGATCCTTTGAAGACAGATAGTAATAGATCTTGATTTGCCTTCAATAAAGAAATGGACGGAATACTCCACGCACGGGCAAGCCGTCAAGCTCAAGATGGATGATGAATAAGGGAAAGTTGTCCTCGAAACTCCTAACTCGGTTGAATCCAGCGAACACTTTCCTGGAAGGGCATAGCCTGACAGAAATGCCAATTCTCGAACGTCTGGGAGAAAAAACACTTCGAAAGCCGGGCACCATTTCCCTATCCTGTTATTGGTTTTCTTTACTTTGACTCACGGCAGGAAGTAGTCACGGGAGTCTTCGCCGGCCCGACGGACGTTATCAAAACAATAAATCTTTCTTTCCGCTCAATTGAAATAAAGAAAACGTTGGCCCTATTTTGAATTCATTTATTCGGCTGTCGCTTCATCAGAGGCCGAAGCTTACTCATATTCTGCCAACGATCAAACTTCCATCACCAAAGCGGGAGGTTCTTTTGAGGACTGAAAAGGAGAGGTTTCTTACACGCAGTCAGATGATGTTCGAGTGGAGGAGTACGAAATGACAGCTAAAAAACTAGAGAAGGGGAGAAAGATGCCTACTCTGTACTATCACTGGCCAACGAGCGGTTTAGCAGCATGAGAGTGAGTAGCTGGTCTTCCCCCTTGCCTATAAGTAAGGGTCGCGGTCCCAGCGTCTAAGCTAGTTCTTGTCTCCGTCTTAGTTGCATGGTTCAGAGCCCATGAATGGAAAATAGGTATATCTCATGCGGTTCTATGTAGTGCACGAGTATCTCTTTGTTGGGCTAAGCTGCTACTTTTGCAGAAAACAGGTGTCCAAACGGGAAAGAAACCTCTCCTTAGATACAACTCTGTATCGTATCGACGAATCGTTAGTGTCCGAACTGCTTCTTCCGGAATCGATGCGAGACTTCAAACAATTCACCTTATGTTGATTTCACAGACTATCTTTTACCCTCTACTCTGGTATTGACCATTGTCCTAAGATCGTCATTCATCGGTCTTATCGGTCATCCTTCGCTTCCTCGTTTGTAGGCTGGTTAGGAAGTGTAGAACCTTTGCGTTCCCTTACAACGAGCATGCCTGTTGTAGGCGGATCTTCCGCCCTTGGGAAAACATCCATCGTTCCAGAGGTTAGGAGCTGTTATCCCTCATAAAGAGGTCATTCCAAGCGTATCAAAGAACAGGTCCTTCGACCTTTGCTTCCAAACCTTAGCAGCACATCTTTAAGGTGCAAACAACAGGAGGCAAAAAGAATGCGTTATTTCGCTACTTGAAAAGCCAAATAAGGGAATCAGTCACGAGGGGGTCCAATCTCGCGATTCTTATATATCCAATCGAGAGGTCCTTGGAGACAAGACAGGATCCGGAGTTTTCCTCTCCCATGGCTGATTGGTTCCTTCTCTTCGGCTGAGCTGATCTGCTAATTCTGGCTGGTTAGGAGAGACTACTCTTCCCTCGCTTCGGAGGCCCATGCAGAGCCCATGCCTTTCTCGTGCGTATCTCTTCTCTCTTGTTAGGAGGAGTGATCCCTCAGAAAGAATGGTCCATTGGTCAGTAGAAGAAGAACTCCGGCCAGTCTCTCTCTTCCATGAATCGGGTCCCGGTCGAAGAAAGAGGATTTGGACTTCTTTTTGTCCCCTTCTCTGTCGACTAGAGGAGTCTCATAACTCTAAAACCAGATACCAAGACTCCAAAGGTTGATTTCTTCCTATCTCAAAAGGGGATCCCTATTTCTGTTCTATTCTTTCATGAAAGCAGGCTGCACACCCCTTCGGCTAGCATTTGGACAAACATTCTCCTTCCTTTGCGCCCACAAACATTCAAAAAGAAATTCGTAGGTTCAGGGGCGAAGAGCTGAACAAAAGTTTAATTCTTTGAACTTTTAAGTTGGGAAGGGCAGAACCGAAAACTAAATTATGTATACCAAGATGCCTATCCAAAACGCCAGATAGGGGAGACGATGGGTAAAAGTACTTGGGACTATCACGGGGGGACCAGAGACCCTAGATAAAGAAAGATAGTATAGAAGGGGACCCCTCTTAAAGGTACACAGTTTAGCCTTGATAGGGCTCTTAAGGGTTTCCATCTACAACAGCAGCTAAAGAAACTATTTAAGGGTACGGCTATAAACAGAGAGTCCTAGAACAGACACTTTAGGGTTGCAGTTTAGGCTTCAGAAAGTCAAGAGTAATAGACCTACTTAAATAGAACTACTACAAAATAGAAGTACAATTCTTAAATAGAAGTCAAAAATACAAATAAGCCACTATAATCTAAGTTCCCTTGAATTGAAAAGAGTAGAGAGCGGTGACCCGTGAATTGACTTATAGAGGTAGAGGATTCCGGGTTGGGCTACATTTGAGTATTCCTAGATTGAGGGTTCAATGGGATTGGAAAAGAGGGGATTACAGGATAGGTATTTCATTTCCTAGAGAGGAGAGGAACCATGAAAAGAGTCTTCCTTGAGTTATAGATGGTTTTCACAGGATTGAAGGTATTGAACTGGAAATAGGATTACAGCCCGAAAGAGAAACCGGACACGATTCGATAGAATTAGTGGCCATACCCGTAGAGTGAATGGCCTTGCACGAACTTACTCTTTTAATCCGGGCACGCCAAATATATAGTGGGGTGCTCAAGGGAAATTCTAAAAAATGGAATCCAGTTACTTATATTACTGCAGTTGAGGGCAGATGTCTTGGGTTTATTTACGGCCATCATTCAACTGGCTCCATACCTAGCATTTGGATATCTTTCCTTACTATATTTCCATCATCCTACTTTCCGGGCATCTCTCTTTATGTCCTTTCTTTACCTGTTATCTTCCATTCAATTCTCTACCTGAGCCCCGGAGCCTGTCGGCTCAGCTCTTCGCCCCATGCCATCATTCAACTCTTAAGCCAATGCCCTGGGGATCTCCTACTTAATTTTCACTCCTGATTGACTCTTCTTTTGTTGGGTTTCTGTACCTGGCATTTTGCTCTCTACCTGAAGCTTCACTCCTAGGGTCTGCAGTTGACTCCTCTGCCCCTAATATAGTAAGAGCCTATCTCGATTTCTACATACCTGTAAGCTCTCTTTCGGTACTAGATTTCCGTACTAGATTTACGTGCACTACCCGGGCATCCGTAATTTCGCTCTCTTTCCGGGTGGAATTGCGCTATGTTTACGTACTCGATACCTTGCATTGCGATCTGTTTCTTTCCTTTCTGTACCTTGCATTTCGCTCTCTTTCGGTACTAGATTTCCGTGCATCTTTCTTTCCGTGCACTACCCGGGCATCTGTCTTTATCGATTCTCCTTGCGTCTGTCTTTGTTTCTGTCTGTTCTGTACCCGGGCATATGTACTGATTTGAAAGATGTTTGAACGAGGATTATCATATAAGGTGAGACGATAGTCGCCTAAAAAACCATCAGCAGTATTTGAAGAGCTGAGCCAAAAGTTCAAAGAATTGAACTTTTTAAAAGGCGAAGGGTACCCACGGTGAGACGATAGTCGATTGGCGAAGAGACCCGTCTAACATTTCCTTTGGGGCAATTGACTACTAAATATTAAGTTCGTTCCATGAACTCGGAGGGTACGGAACTGAGAAGAGCTCGTTGCTCACGTTGCTGTTATCGGAGCTCCACCTGGAATAGCTGCCTTTTAAGCAGTGCTTTCCGTGCAGCGCAAGTCAAGTAGCTAAGCGAGAATAGGGCTATCAAGCAACTTATATACTACAATGAATGGCAAGGCACCCCCCATCAGCATTGCTAACTTCCATGCTCAAATGCGCTCACTCGTCACTCGAAAAATTGCTTTTTAGCTCAGTTTTCCTAGCTCAGCTCAGTTTCCTGAATAGAATAGACTTAACTTATATAATAGACTTAACTTATAGAATAGACTTCAAGAACGGAACTAGTAGGGTTCCATTCTCTAGGGTTCAATTCTACTGGAATAAGCCTTCTTTCGCCTCTTCTCTTCCCTTACTTGGGAATCTTGTAAGAACACCTTTTTTTCTACCATTGCAATGTCACACCTTTCTTTTTCTACTTCTACCATTTCCTGGCCTTCTACTTCTAGCAGAGTAAGGTTAGATCCTTCTACTTCTAGCAGAGTGAGGTATTTCCTATTTCCTGATGGCAGAGTGAGTCCTAGTGAGGTAGATCCTAATCCTAGTGAAGTGAGCCTAGTGAGCCTAGTGAAGTGAGGTAGATCCTAATCCTAGTGAAGTGAGGTTGAGGTATTTCCTAGTCTGGTATTTCCTAGTGAAGTGAGGTATTTCCTATTTCCTAGTAAGAGTAAGGTAGATCCTCTATTTAGATCCTATTCCGGTCTATCCTGATGGCTGAGTCTTGAATCTAATATTTTGTTTTTTCGTTTCTAGTCTATCTGTTCAAGTGAACTAAGTGCACTACTTCTATTTCAATTGAATATGGAATTTGTCTCAGCCAGCCCCTACCTTTAGCTTTAGGCGCAAGGCTTTTGAATCACTCTTTCTCTGACCCAGACCCATTAAGTTAATTAAGTAGTTAGTAGTTAAGCCTTCGGTGGGCTAATTCTTTAAGAACTCTTTTCCTTCCGTCGCGCACTCTCTTCTTTAAGAACTCTTTTCCTTCCGTCGCGCACTCTCTAGCTCTAGAAAGAGAAACTCGTGTAGGAATGCATCGAGAGAATGAGACCCGGCTATTCGACTCTTGATCTACTTAGACTGGAGGGACATATACTGAGACTGGAGGGACACTAGAGCTATCTTTCGATACCATTGAACACGTAGCTGAGCACGTCGCTTCAGCTCCTCACTTGCGCATCTGAGTTCAAAGTGCACTTTCAAGATTCTCTGAATGACCTCATCGTGTGTGTCTCCTCTTTCTTACTTGAATGACCTCATGGTGAATGACCTGACCTACCTCATCAGTTGAGGACTGAGACGAAGGGACAGAAAGCGCTTGACTTGACTCTGCTTGCCTAGCCTATTTACCTATTTAAATTAAAGGGAGGGACGAGCGACAGCGACGTGTGACTTAAAATTCGCTTTTATCAAATCTAATTTGGAACGGACGAGCAAAGCTTAGTGTGACTACCTAAAAACCCATCATATGTATTTTGGACGCATTTAATTATAATCATAGTTTTGCGACGTGTGACTTTAAATTCGCTTTTATCAAATCAAATTTGGACGAGCAAAGCTTAGTGTGACGTCAGGAAGGCCCATATATTTAGTAATTGGCAAAGCGACGTGTGACGTCAGGATGGGAAAGAATGACTTAAATAAAGGGGCTTGACTTGATAGGGAAAGAAAGCTTGACTTAAAGGGGCAGCTATACATCTGCTTTCCATGCGATACGATAAGGGGCTTGACTCTGCTTTCCATGCGATACGATAAGATAAGGGGCTTCGGTTAAATAGGCATAGCTTACTTCTCTTCTAGGCATAGCTTACTTCACTTACTTCACTTGTCTGTACACGTAGAGCCAGATCGATCTCAGACTGAATGAACGGCTCACTCACTGGTTCACGGCTCCTGTAGTCGAGGAATAAGAAAGTTGTCGAGGACGAGGAATAGAATAATAGAATAATATATAAGATAATACTTTTCATTCTCAAAGAATCCTACCCTCCTGGAATAAAGGAATTGCCTACTAGACTAGTAATTCAATAAGATAAGACTTGCGCTCTTTCGCTTGCGGGGCTCTTCTCTTTCTGGCTCTTGCTCTTATCTTTCTCTTTTTTCCTGGCCTTCTACGCGAACTTATAGCTGCTTTGAGTGCGATGAATCTGAATGAAAAGAGGTGGGAGCCCAACAGTAGCATCATACTAGGCGGAGACTCTCCATTCATTCGCTATGCCGAACATCAGCTCTAGGAATAACATCAGCTCTAGGACTAGGAATATAATCAGCTTTGGAAAAGCTAAGAAGACTGGAAAGACTGGGCTTTGGCAAGGACACCCATTCGAAGACTGGAAAGACTGGGCTTTGGCAAGGACACCCATTCATTTTAATTCAGACTCCTAAGAAAGCTTAGGCCCCTCACTCAGAAGCTCACTTGAGACACCTCCGGCCTAATACCTAATATATGCTTCGGTAGCGTACTTGAACCTACCTAACTTGAATGCGATTCAGCCCTCATCTGCTTTCGGCTCCAAGTCGATGCCATTCCCAACCGGTCCTTTCCCGCGAACACTCAACACCAGGGAACGAACACATTCCACCATATGCGAGATTGAATTACCAACCTAAATATGCGAGATTGAATTACCAACCTAACCTAGGTGCTCAGATAAAGATAAGCAGAGCGGTTCCCCCGCATCGCCCTATCCGATGCTGACTGAAGCTTCCTCTCTTAGAGATGCCAGCGTACAGAGGAGCCTTCCTTTCCTCCAACAGGCATAGCACTAGCTTCTCCAACGGGAAAACGGGCATAGCACTAGCTTTTCCAACGGGCATAGCACTAGCTTTTGAATGCAAGGATTCTAGAGTCAAGGTTAGAGTTCCGCAGGACGGGCTATTTCCATAGAGTCAAGTGGAAGGGCTATTTTCAGAGTCAAAGTCAAGTGGACGGGCTATTTCCATAGAGTCAAGGTTAGAGTCAAGTGGAAGGGCTCTTAGTAAAGAGTCAAGTTGATCCGATCCCGAGTAGTCGAGTACGAGTAGTACAAAGACTCTTTTGTACTCTTTTGGATACCATACCAGGGAAAGAGGTGAATAAAGCGCCGAACCAGCAGTTCTTTTAGAAGTAGAAGAGATTACCGGGCGCCGAACCAGCAGTTCTTTTAGAAGTAGAAGAGATTACCGGATTAAGTCAAGAGATTCTTTTTCCGGATTAAGTTGCTTACCAGTCAAGAGATTCTTTTTTCCGGATTAAGTCGCTTACCCGAAGGGCCCTGACCAGCAACTCTAGCGAATCCAAGGAGTGTTCAACTCGTACCCGTGCTCAATGAAGTGTGAAACTCGGAAGTGTGAAACTCGGGTAACGCAAGTCACCGGTCTTTCTCGAAGCGCCACGCTAGCTAATTCAAGGTGTGTTCCGGTTAAAGCTAATGTAAAGCTAATTCAAGGTGTGTTCCGGTTAAAGCTAATTCAACTAATGAAAGCGGTTAAAGCTAATTCAATAAAGGTGCGAATGAAGAATCAATACAAGACCTCGAATGAAATGGAACCAGAAGCCAATGCTTTTGTCAAATGGAAAACCAGCACCCGATGGAACCAGCACCCGATGTGCGACCCGGATCGAGGCCCTCTCGCAGTAGCCTATCTTTGGATCCCCTTTCGCAGTAGCTCCAGCCTATCTCATTATCACTCACCCTAGCTCCAGCCTCTCATTAGAACTTACCCGTCATGTCACGGATGCTTTGAGCCAGGTCTTCTAATTTGAATGCTAGACTCTGAAAAGCTGGACGTACGTATGCATGGATGAGCTTGATTCCTCCTCTCTTTCCATCGAACTTCCTCATGGTCAAGTGTTCGTTCGCTCCTCATGATCCGGAAGGCTTCATCCCTGGATCTCCTAGATAGGCACAGAACGAAAGCCAATGCAGCAGAAGCAGAAAAGAATTCCAATTCCAATTCCAATTGTGAGATGATAGGCGATAGTGGAGAAGGCACCGATTCAATGAAATGATAGGCGATAGGCTTTGGGAACTAGACTAGTTTAGCAGACAAGTTACGATATCTAGTGTCAAAGAAAGGTGCGAAGCAGTGCAGCGACTTGAAGGAAGTTATGTATTATGAAAAGTGCCCCGGGAGCTACAAGATAAAGGAGTGAGACAGAAACCAAAAGAAGAGAGCATCGGACACCGGCTGAACTCACTCTTTTCCAGTAAGACACATTACTGTATGAGAAGGAATGGGCAAACAAGAAAAGGAATGGGCAAACAACAACTAGTGATGATACTCGAAGCAGCTAAAGAAATGCTTCCGGTGAAGGTGAACTCGCTTCCGGTGAACTCGAAGCAGCACATCCTAAAGACTAAAGAAATGCTTCCGGAATAAACTATCCAGGATCAGCTCCGCCCCTTGCTACTACCGAAAAAAAAGAAAGAAGAAAGCTGCCTTAGCAGACCAGCTACGCTACGCACCGAAAGCCGACCCGCTGCCTTAGCAGACCAATGACGTGAGACCAGGCACCCAATGACGTGAGACCAGGCACCCTTTATTAAGGATTAAAAAGGATTAAAGGACTGAATGCCCAAGCATTAAAGTAAAGGACAGAGAGTTTAATCTAAGCAGAGCAGATTGAAGTGCCCAGAAAGAAGCCTTCTAGGAAAGAGATAGGTGACCCTAGGAGCGGGAGAACACTTATAAGAATACGCTCGTAGCTCAACAAGAAGGACAGGGCCGTAGGGCTCGCTAAATATTAAGATAGTACCCTCATTAAGTGAACGAATACCCTCATTAAGTAACTCTGTATCTTTCCTAGAACGAATACCCGAAGGGAGTCTACCGGGAATCATATCAAATCTATGGAGCTATCTTTAAGTAAGGGGTTTTCTCTCGCTGGAGCTATCTTTAAGTAAGGGGTTTTAGGAGTCCTCCTTCCTATCCCTCCTCACGAACTACTCGCAAAAAGAAAGAAAAGAATGAGTCCTCGTTCCTATCCCTATGGTCGGCTCCTATCCTCTCTGAACCTCTCCGGGGCACCTACTATTATATGTAATTTTTCCCTACCTCAGACTGGGATTCGTACGGGAGCCGAGAGCCCTATTCAGCGGTATCTCGTCTCTCTCGCTATCGCGAGAGCCATCCAACGAGTTCGGTCGTCCCTAATAATATTTTCTCACTCGGACCAGTAAAGCGAGCACTTAACGTCCCTTAGGTGTCTTAGGGTGTACGCTTTTACGGGACTACTATAATAAGGAGAGGCACGAAGACTAAGAGGGCCGAGTGAGAACGACTAAAAGAATAGGAATTGAACCCGTTGCTGGCTCTTAAGTTGAGAGAGCAGTTAGATTTAGATACTGAGTTCGAGGCTCCGCACCGCAGCAAATTAAGTTAGGGTAAAGTTCATGGCGAACTTAATATTGAGTCGTAAATAGCCCCCCCTCTTATAGTAATTACAATTTATACTAGACTATATTAATAGTTGATTCAAAAAAGAAACTACGAAAGAATCTACCAACTTACTTATATTATATTCAGGGGACCAGCAACACAATTATATACGTCCCTTTCACGTACTCTTCGTTCTGGCAGATTTCGAGTGGTTTTTCATAACTACTGCCATGAATTAAGTTTCTGCTTCTTCGGTTAAGGTTCCGGTTCTGCTCTAACTCAGTCGTCCCTTAAGTCAATTCCTTACCCGCTGCCCCTGCTTCTTCGGGTCTAACTCCCTCAACGAGAGGAAAAGAAGGGAGGAAGGACGTGAGCTACGAGCTAGAAATAAGAAGTGTTTGTTCTCCCGCTCCCACTCAAGCACAAGAAAGGACTCGTACGGAACCTACGAAAGAGCAGCTGGCTCCAAAGAGAGGAGTCTCAAGTACGGGATTATATACTCATTGTTGCGAGTACCCTGAAGAGACCACGGAGCGGTGTAGCTATAGGGTATAAAAGATAGGAAGGAGCAAAGCTTAGTCGAAAGCTATAGGGACGAAAGTGCTCGACCCAAAGGGGAGAGGGACGACTAACACGCCATACCGTCATTTAGTTGGGTCAGATCTTGAGTAGTTTTGAATAGCCATAAAATACATATGATGGGGATCGGGTAATCCGCTGACGTATAATAGATAGGCCTTACTCGACATAAGGAGAGGGCACGACGGAAGTTGAGCTAAGAGCGGCGTGAAGGGACGAGCGGAGGAACCGCCAGCGACGTGAAGAGAGAGCTAGTTCGCTTACTTATTGCAAGACAATGAATTTATATAGTGCCGACTTAGTCTGCTTAAGGATCCCGACCCTCAGTGTTTGAGTCTGGGAGTTCCGAACCTTGCCCTTCCGCTCCAATAAGGAGAGGGGAACTGCAGAAGCTGAAACTTAAGCATAAGAAAAGTATGCTACGCCTCCTGATAGGAGATGTTGTTAAGGAAGGAGTGAGAACGACCAGCCGGTCATTCCTATTTGAACTCGGACGGGCAGGGGACTGAAGATATGCCTTTGATCTCTTAGCTGCATAGCTTTCAAGAGTCTTTTCTCTTCGTAGCATTTACTAACTGAGTTTCATGGGGCAGCATTGAATTCCATCTGTGAGTTGATAGCGCATCTGTGAGAGCGAACTCGGGACTATAGACTATATACATCTACTTTAGGGTCCCCTATGCAATGCCATTCAGATAAGATACTGATGTATGCAAGTCCATTCACTACTGCTGCTTGGGCTGAGTGCTACTAATGAGTTAGAGTTTGCTCTCGCACGTCATCATTGATGAATTGGAGTCGAACCCGATGACAATTCCAGGATCAAAACTACTGGTGCCTAGCCTCGTTCTCATTACTTCTAGTTGCTGGTGCCTAGCCTTGTTCTCATTACTTCTAGTGGTGCCTAGCCTTGTTCTCATTACTTCTAGTTGCTGGTGCCCGGGACAGATGACATCAAACCCGTCAACGTCGCTGTCGCTCACGTCGCGATGAATACTAATCCTTTCCTTTCCAAAACCAATTGTAATAAAGTGGAGGGGTTCAAATACAGTAGTTGCTTCATCAGTCTTTCCATTTATTGGCTCGTAAGGCATTCCGACCTATGGGTTCAAGCACAGGTTCAAGGTAGGGATTCTTTGGTTCGCAACCCTACATCCTCTCTCACTTAATAAATAATAAAGGGGAAGAGCTCGAGCGCCCTCGCTGCACTAAAGTCAAGTAAAGACAAAAAACTCCTCGGGACCATCACTCGTACCTCCATTTCCGAGAACCAAACCATTCTTGCCATCCACTCTGCTATAAGATAAGAGTTTTGAATAAGAGTTTTCGTTTTTATCTGAGCTATAAGAGTTTTTATCTGAAGGGCGTCAACATGCCCTCATTAGGGATATAGCACTGAGGAGTCGTCTCTGGAGCTGGAGGTAGCTCGGCCTAGAGTTTCGTACCCTTCTTCTATTCGGCCGGCCCTCCCCTCTTCGGCGGTTCCTTTGTCTGGTCGTCCTCTTAACGATTATGTGTTTTGTCCCTTCCCTCTTCTTTATGAATTTACATGACCTCATCGTCTTTGATAAACTCTATCCATCGTTCGGGGTCTCTAGGCACGGAGGCGAGCTCTCGCGAGTCGTACTCTCACTCTACGGTCACGTCATCCAGCACGGGATCCCGAAGCCGGACTCATATGAATAATCTAAATTGCCGGCTACTGCCCGGCCCTCGTCCCATTCTCACTCTACCACATGAGCCTCATAGTCACAAAAAAGGATCGGATTTGGCGACATGGCCGTCAGGCAGGGGACTGCACATCCTTTTTCCCGGGTTGAGCCGGAGAACGAGATATCCACATCAGCACTTTTCCTGAGTTCACTTTTGAGCTTGAATTCCAGAAGAAAAGAATGAAAATATGAATATACAGAGCAACTAATCAAGAATCCAAGTCAGCCAATCCGCACAAGCAACCGGAACATCTTATACTGCTAAAGCAACCGGGCGCCATTCAGATCTATCTGCTGCCTACAAGGGGGTTAGAGGCTCCGCTCCTTGATTGAATGTCATCGGCTGGGACCCCAGTAGAGGAATAAGCGGGAGCTACTGGCACTGATTTTCTTTAATACGGGAGAGCTATCTTTAGATACGTCAGCAGATTATTACCAGTATTATTGCGAAATTAAAATGCGCCATTCAAAAGAACTACTTTTTTTATTGGCCCTGCCCTCGGCCCTCTCTTTCATAAGAAGGAGTCTTTTTTTTGCTTCGTTAGCTCCAAGTGACTCCGCGAAGCAAGCCAATAGCAAGCCATCCAATCTGGAAAGTCAGAAGTTCAGATCCCAATCTCGAAAGTGAGAAGTTCAGATGTTGCACCGAACTATACGAGATCAAGGGCCCACGAAAGGTTACTTCGCCACGTCGCGATGCTCGTACCTTCCCTAGCGAAGCGATCTCAGAATTGATTGCAATGAGTCCATTCGCAACGCACGTTCAGTGATTACTTACGAACGCAATTAGTTGATCGAAATGTTTTATTTAAATTCAAAAATGGAAATCATGTTCTTCAAGTAAGGGAGCAGGCATCTCATCTATGTAATTAGAACTCATTAGTGTCTTAAAAAAGAGCTGACAAAATGAGTAGAATGTGAGAAAGAAAGCGTTGAGCTGAGCCCTTGCAGCAGCGGTCTTCTTACTGACCACAACGCAAGCGCCTTAGCCCAACTAATCATTCTCAATCCTAACCAATTATCCGCATCTACAGATTGGTTAAGTCATAGTAGATTGTGGTACTGGTAAGTCACTTTACCTAAAGGACCCATCTTGTAAGTCTCGAGGTCTTTTAAGTCTCACACAAGAAGACAGAAGCAGCTTTCTTTATATAAGAAATTCTCAGTCTAGTTCGAAAGGCCACAAGGCATACAAGCGAGGAGGGCTGGCCTATGTGGAAGAAAGAAGTCAAGCGAAAGAGCAGCTCTTTCAACTTCCGCCTAATCTCAAAACAAGTTGCTGGTTTCGACATCCATCATGTTTGAATAGAATAGAGGAGTAGAAAGAAAAAGAAGTTGTAGGGAGGAGAAAGAACGCTATTTTCGCTGTCTGCTAGCTAGTGGCCGTCTGAGGCTAGTGCTTAGAGTAGAGCGAAGGCCAGTGGGGAGAGACTTGATATTGAGTACTACTCTATAATAAAGAGGGTAGGGGACAGATTGATTCGCTCGTAAGCCCAAACGTTCAGAAACTCGATCGATCCCATGTCTTCCATTAGCTAACCGAGCCAGATGCTTAAAGCCAGAATGAGACCTAGAATTCATCATTCAAACATTCATTACCATGAATCTGCGCGAGAAGGTAAAGCAGGGAGTTTAGCCCGGGGCAATGTCGGATCCAATTTGAAGATGAAGAGAGGTAACTAAAGCCTGATGTCTTCCTAGTCCAGGTAGCGAGCGAAGGTAGATAGGTTGCGTCTTGCCTATGGTAAGAAAAAGTTCTCTTTATACGTCTCTTCCCCAGTCTGACTTTCTCATGCCCGGGTATCTTTCTTTTATCCACTTTAACGGTGCGAACTATAAGAGCGAGCCAAACAAGATAAGGCGGGAACCTCACTCGTCTATTGAAAAGAATAGGAACCCGGTCTCTTTGTTGGCTTGTCAGGATCGTCATAAGAGTCAGTATAAGTAGGAAGAAGAATTTGAAACAAGGCCTCAGCCCCCGGCTCACTGCCTTCTTGCTTCTTATAAGATAGTTAGTCAGTCTCTCTCCTCCTACTGAGGCATCCTTCATTAAGTCAACCTCAACCATAAGAGAAAGATTGAATCGCAAAGAGTATGTTTGAAAGGGGGTGAACGCGGGTTTCAAAGCATTGAAGGCCGGGTGAGAATATAGAGGGAGTACACAAGAGAAGAGCCCAGCATAAGCATTTCATCAGCGGATGCAATCGTTCATGAAAAGGTGTTCGTTTCTTTTCTTTTTCTCGTCTTAACAGATTAAGATAAGAAGTTCTTGTTTAGTTTGAATGAGAATGAATGGAGCAGAGGAACCAGTGCCCGAAAGCCGAAAACCCCCTTCGGACCCTTGTCAGAATGCTCTGTCTGACCAGTAGGTGGGGATCAAAAGTGAGCACCGGCAGGTACAATGTAGATTCTCATACCCTCATTCTAAAGCTGGCTCTTTCTGATGCTTGCCACTACTCCGAGATCCGAGATGATTCCGCTTCCGTGGTTTTCAGTCTACCATTTTAGATAAAAGAATGCATCTTCACCCGGAGTCAGGGCCAGGTCACGTCGCTGTCGCCTATTACTGAATTAAGGGCCTTCTCTTTCTCTTTTGGCAAGCAACCTTCTTCTTCGGGGCTTTATATTTCTTTAGGCATGAGGAGGTGGACCTCAACAAGGCCCCAGGTTTTCCGGCAGACTACCGAAAGTGACTCGTGAGGAAACCCCCAGTTCGGGGTGACTGGGCAAGAAGCGGCCTGTCAGTCGACATGATCGTAGCAGTCAATCTTAGTGCTCGCCACCTCTCGCTACCTCCTTACGCCAGGCTCAGTTGGCAAGTCTCAGCCCGCTCCGAAACTGGCATCACAGGTCCTGTTGGCGAAACAGCCTACTACGGCGGGAACTGGCAACTTATACAACAGTCTTGAACCCGGTCTGACTTTCCCCTTCCCCATTTAAGGCTTCACGGGAACTGGCCTAGCTCCATTTATTGAACCCCTGGAGTCACTCCCCAGTTGATCTATTCTGCTCTCCCGCTGCTTACTTCACTCTTGCTTACCTTGACCCTCGGTCACTCAAAAGTCTACACTTCTATGAAGCTCATATCATAGCATCGATTTCCCCCGTCGTTACCTCGGACCTTGATTGATTGCTGCCACTGGCTCTGACATCTGAATCTGAGAAAGAGTCACTTTCCCAAGAGAGAGCTGAGATTTGTGAATGCTCGCCTAGCACCTATGGAACTCTCCTTCGACGGATAAGTTCACTCTCCTTCGACAGATAAGTTCAGTCACTCTCTTTCGGGCTAACCTGTTTGTCTAGCTTTGCTTTAGGCCTTGGAAGCCTTCGTCATTCGTACCAGATATTCGACTTGGAAAGGATCATCGTTCGTCGATAGTGACCTCACTCCTGTGCTCCTTCTATGTAGCTCCTCCGGAGGTCTCCTGGGACTGATTTGACTCTGAAGAGGAGCTCCGCCAACAAGAACTGCCACCTAGAACGGCTGCTTCATTTCCGGAGGGAAAAGAATAGTTTAGTACGAGCCACTCCAACTATCAGTCGGCCCATGAACTTATTGAGAAGGAGATGAAGAGCAGCTCTACCGGGACTATTTAAGACCCTATTTAACCTATTATGAAGCTGCCTAAGCTGTGAAAGTGAATGGTTTAAGTTGCTACGAAGAATCTTTCTCAGCCGGCATTATAATATGCACAATGCCTAGAACATCAAAGACTATATGAACACCTATCACTCAGTCTCTTTCTCTTGGAATTGACTCTTATCATTTACTTTTTTTCTTTCTTAATCTGTTTTCTCGCTTGAATAAGGTGAGACTTTTCCTATTGCCTACTCCGCGCTCTCTTTGACCACTACTCACGGATTAGCTGGGAATCTTCTTGCCTGTTAGCTCTCCATGGCAGTTACTGATTCAATTCTTTCATATGGGTAGGACCGAGGTAACGACGGGGTTTGTTAAGTAGATAATCTATAACCTCTAGGTCTCATTAGACGGAATGAGTCTGGTCAAGCTCTTGGTCTGGGGAAGCAATTTACTATCTAGGTAGAAGATCTCCAATCATAATCATTAGCTCTGGTTCACGCCTAAACGTTGTAGGCCTATTAGCTGTTTTCGCTCTTGGAGTCAGATCAGTAGGGGACACCGGGAAAGAGCTTTATTAAAGATTAAAGAAGTGGATAACCCTGAAAACTCAGCATCTTCTTCTTCCCCTGAAATCGTCTCTTTTCTTTCAAGCGATCCCACACCGGGCGACAGGGAAAGCAATCGAGCAGCCATTGAACTAGCTCCCAAAAAGAGGGACAGATATGAGGATAGGATGAGAGTTCTCCCCGAAAGAAATTGAAACTCGAATAAATCTCACTCAATGGTTCATTGGTTCATTTCACCAGAAAGCGCTCAAGAGAGAGAGTAAAGGAAGGAGGAAGGTTCGGTCGTGGCCCACCTAAGAGATGATGAGATTCTCGTTGATCTTTTTTTGAAAAGTCTTTCTAACTATTCAGAACAGTGGTCGATCAAGACGTTCTCGCCTCCCCCGTTCGGGCTCTCGCTCTCCACGTCGCTCTGCTCGTCCCTTTATGCGTTGGTAGGCTTTCGACTCACAAAAATAGCCTACCTATCGGGCGCCAATAAAAGAGAAAGTTTTCGCATGGGCTCATCATCTTATGCGGAACCGATGCGAGAGGGATAATCAATATGGTAGAAGCGGAGAGCTTTCAAATTAAAGTATCTAAGCGGCTTCCTTCCTGTCAAAAGAAAAGAGAGATAGTAGTTTGGGATGGCATACAATCTTTTAGTGAACGCCACCATTGCCAGCCAATGAATAGCTAATAGCCGAAGACAGAGAATCCTTATCTATGGAAGGAAAAAGCAATCTGTCTATTTTACGATCTGAGACTAGGTTATAGAATGCTAAAGAAAGAGCGCGTCATTATCATTCGCCCCTTCCGATCGGCAAGATAGTCAGCACGTAGGCATCAGCCGCGCTCCTAACGCATGAATGGCTTCCTTATCGTATAAAGCATATTATACCTTTCCCGAACTGATAAAGAAGATGAACCCCGTCTACACGTCGCGATAAATACTAATACAAATACTGCTCGTCCCAGCAAAACAAAACACTCTCTCTCTCTCAG